>JASPKZ010010680.1:260000-282500 GCA_030220185.1 Diploptera punctata | reverse complement strand
TTAACTGTTTTTTTTGTATGGTTTGTCATAAAGATCATGTAGCCCAATAAGTCTTCTCCATTCACCTGTCTGTTCCTCTCGCTTTCATCCAAACATTTTTGTAAGGACTTTTTTTCTCAAATACTCGTAACCTCTTCTCATCCCGTAAAGAAAGAATCCGTGTTTTGCATCCATATAATATAAACTCGGAGAATAAAGTTTTATATACTTTGAGTTCAAGTTTTTTTAGAGAGAGAGAGAAAGAGAGAGAGAGAGAGAGAGAGAGAGAGAGAGAGAGAGAGAGAGAGAGAGAGAGAGAGAGAGAGAGAGAGAGAGAGAGAGAGAGAGAGAGAGAGAGAGAGAGAGAGAAGACAAATGTCCCTCTAATGCGTAATAGCATACATTTCCAGAATTAAGCCTATGTTTAATTTCTTTGTGCATCTCATTCCTATTTGTGATTATTGTTCCTAGGTATTTGAATTCAACCACTTTTTCAAAATTTCCCTCATTTGTAAATAACTGTACATTTACATTATTTCTGTGTGATTATCGTTTAGTTTTATTGATGTTCACTACCAGCCCCAATTTCTTAGTGTTACTCATTACAATGTGCGTGTTGGCCCTTAGAATTTTATATGATCAACATATATATTGTCTGTCCAACCTAAGAAACACACTTTGACATTTAACTTCCGAATGTATTACTCCGTGCAGCACGTGTAGCTCAGTCAGCGATAAATTAATGCACAACAATCGTTTCAATTTTTAATGTTGCAGGTTGTATTAATACAGAAAGGTATGTTGAAACGAATTAAATAATATAATTATTATAATTGTTAATGTTAAACAAATTAATTCAAATCAAACATTTAAATTAAAATAATTGAACTTACAGTAACACCTATGCACCTCATGACTATCTGCACACTTCACAAAATCACCCATCCTCCTAAAACAGGTTTAGGCCATTTCCTCTTCTTGTTGGCCGTTTTGATATTACCAGTTTATTTAATTCCCTGCAAACATGTACAACACTACTCTCCGACACACCAGTGTATTCTGCAGTTAATTTAACTATATCGCCAGAATTATGCTCCAAAAACTTACAAACTAGATTTAACGCCATCTGCTTTTCACCACTCTTTAGCAATTTCCCTTTAGGGTGCTTTTTATAATTTTGATCACACATTTTATCACCGAATTAAGTTACCATAAGCTATACAACAGCCGCCATATTTGTAACTGACATTCAACTTTCAAGAATCGATCAGTTTCAAACAAAGAAGAAACATGTAGGTGTATATTGTATTCTGATCAACTATAGTTAACGTAAATAGCTTCAAATACGTAATTATATTAATCGAAAACGTGATCGATTTTTTTCGTTTCCGCTGAACTGTGCTTTTGTCATGAACGAATGGCAGTAACTGCAGCAGTCATGTGCTTCGAAAATTTCCTGCCCATTTATTTTCCTCAAGTGTGTTTCTTAGGCTGGACAGACCATAGGAGTTTATTAATACCATTGAGTCGTATTCTCCTTTATCCTCTAAACATTTGATGACATGTTCTAGTACAAGATCGAAAAGTGGAAGATACAGTGAATGTCCTTGCTTTAACTTATTGTGAATTTCAGAGGTAACTGAAAACGGTTTACCTATCCACACCCTACTATTTGTGCCATTTAGACACATTAAAACGAGTCTACCTACTTTTTAGGAATTCCAAACTCCAGCAGGATAGTACATAGTATACAAATTTTATTAACTGAATTGTATGCCTTTTTGAAGTCTACAAAAAAGGCTTGCGATTCAATTATAAGGCAGCAGTTGCATCCTGCTGGACTTCCAAAAAGTTAGACCTTTTCGAATGAGTCTAAATGGCACAAAGAGTAGGCAAATAGTGTTTAGATCAAACTTGAGGTAAATAGGGTAGTTTTCCATATCATGTTTGACTTCTTACTGCTATATTATAAAATTAGAATTATTATGTCATAAGAATTATATCTCAATTTATATTGAAAAATGTTTATTCGATTTATTGAATCAAAAAGTATGTAACACACTGGTACTATAAAACCTAGAAGTCAAGGCCAAGTGAACAAAAGCTCTCCATGCATCCCTATCCTGACTCTGAAAGTTTCTTTGTATTTTTCGTAAAACTCACCTCCCTCAAATCACCATTAATGTCATTATCCCACTTCATTACCGGTCTAACGATATTTTTCCTCTGGTTTTCTTACAAGATGTTTCCGTGCTTTCATTTTCTGTTTGTGTCATGTGTCCTGCTATCGCAGACTACAAAATTTAACTGTTCTCATCTAGTTTCTTATATAAGAGCTTAGTGTTATGTGTAGTTTCTTCTATTCACCTGTCTGTTCTTCTCTCTTCAATCCAAAAATAATGCTAAGCACTGTATTCTCAAAAACTGGTAATATTTCTTCACATCCATATACCTGGACGAATCGCCGTTTCGTATAAGTTCAGTTTTTAGTTTAACAAACAAACAAACATCTATAATATTATAATGATATTGTGAAAAGAAAAATTAATGCGTGAACCAGGAATCGAACCGTGGATCTCTAGTTCTCCAGACTAGTGTGCAACCCACTACACCATTCCACACCTGGCACGAGCACTAACAATTCTTTCCACACCTATACATGTATATGTATATGCATGTATATACATGTATATGTGGAAAGAATTGTTAGTGTATGTGCCAGGTGTGGAATGGTGTAGTGGGTTGCACACTAGTCTGGAGAACTAGAGATCCACGGTTCGATTCCTGGTTCACGCATTAATTTTTCTTTTTACAATATCATTATAATATTATAATAGTAAAAGTAAAGTGATCCCACAACAGACCCGAAGGCCCATGGGGTAGTAGGAGGTTAAGGCTCCCACTTTTTCTAGACAATCGGCACTTTATGTCAGCCGGGTTGTCAGCCCTGCGTGACGGCCGCCTTTACCCCAGAACAAGCGTCTGGTACTTATTTCCGTTAGAGGCTGAGTCGACCCCAGGGCCATAGTGCCGCCAGAGGGTTTGGGCCAGTTTAAAAATCCTGACCCCAACGGGACTTGAACCCTCGACCCTCCGGCTTGTAGCTCAGTGCCTTAACCACTACGCTACGGCGTGCCCCTATAATATTATAATATGATCCATTATTGGAACTGTGTTAAAATAACAGTATTGGAAAATGTTAAATAACAAACATCTATAGAATATATATATGAGACATGAAAAGAAAAGTAAAAGCCTGAACCGGAATTTTAACCCAGGACCTCTAACTTGGTATGTTAGTGGCGCTACGAGTTACGCTATCCAGGCATCCTATGCACAAATATTTATTTTTCCTTTATATATATTCTCTATCGTGAGAGGTGGCGGCAACTCGGTCTCACTGCTCTCTCGTGGCTCCTGTAACAAGTAAGCAAATTAAAGAGAATTTTTCTTTATAGTAGCGACGCTTCTTTATTTCGATATTATAATTAAATTTTGACATTTAGCAAACAAGGCCTAATAACAAGTAAGCATATATATATATATATATATATATATATATATATATATATATAAGTCCAGGGAAAAAGAGAGATATAATTATAATAGTGGAGGATATTTTATGACAGATGCGTAACCAGTTCCAATCGTACCCACTATTATCAGACTTCTCGCTCCCTATCATTACAGGTTAACAATCAAACTCGAACATTAGCCTGCTAAAAAATATAATTTTAATTATGTTATATATTTTGGTTTCAAAATCAATACTATAGCAAGTTTATAAGAATTTTTTCTAAATGTTAATACACTCTTGCTGTATAACAGGACTATACTATACAATTGGAATACCTGCATTTAATTAAAAAGGAGAGTTGTAATGTTTCGGGAACTCTAGCGCCTAAAAACACAGGAATTTCACAGTTATCAATGTGAAAATGAGACCTTTCTTTAGGACATATCAGCACCAATCAACATTACATAGCTTTTCCGAGAGTAAGGAAATAAATGTCAGTGGAATCTTACAAAATCTCAACTAGCAACCGTGAGGTCCAAAGAAGATAAGCTAACTAACTCACTGGCTCTATCGAAACCGTAGGTTCATGGCCGCGTGGATATGTCCCTATCCTGAGCTAATGTTTTCCAATCATTCCCTGTATAATCCACTTCCCTCAAATCATGGTTAATGTTATTCTCTCACCTCATTCTTGGTCTGGGCGTTTTCCCTCTGGTTTTCCTACAAAAACTTCCATGTACGTCTTTCATTCCCGATTCGTATCACATGCCCTGCACATCGCAGTCTACGAGACTTAACAGTTCTTATCATATCTGGCTTCCTATAAAGATCATGTAGCTCATTGTTATGCATTCTTTTCCATTCACCTCTCTTTGGGATAAGATAAGCTACTACTTGTATAATAGGGCCGCCTTATCTGCCATGAAATGATCCATTCACTTTACCACAAAATATAAACTGAGTTGCCATCACATACTCATAGCCTGGGTGATGTGTATGTTGTTTGCTAATAAACAGCAGCGAAAACGGGAATCAAGTAACTTAGAAACTTCATATTGTAGATTTCACTTCAGGGAAAAGTTATTTAATCTCAAAGCTCCTACAGCAGAACAGTTGCAATATGACTAACTTCCATTTTCCCCTGGAGTCTTCATATTAAAATTACAACAATCAAAATTATTGGGTAAAAAGGTAAAGTGATCCCACTACAGGCCTCAGGAGGCCTTTGGGGTAGTAGGAGGTTAAGGCTCCCACTTTTTCTTGACAATCGGCACTTGATGTCAGCCGGGTTGTCAGCCCTGCGTGACGGCGCCTTTACCCCAGAACAAGCGTCTGGTACTCATTTCAGTTGGAGGCTGAGTCGACCCCAGGGCCATAGTGCCGCCAGAAGGTTTGGGTCAGTTTAAAAATCTTGACCCCACCGGGACTCGAATCCTCGACCTTCCGGCTTGTAGCGCAGTGCCTTAACCACTACGCTACGGCGTGCCACTTTTTCTTGACAATCGGCACTTGATGTCAGCCGGGTTGTCAGCCCTGCGTGACGGCCGCCTTTACCCCAGAACAAGCGTCTGGTACTCATTTCAGTTGGAGGCTGAGTCGACTCCAGGGCCATAGTGCCGCCAGAAGGTTTGGGTCAGTTTAAAAATCTTGACCCCACCGGGACTCGAACCCTCGACCTTCCGGCTTGTAGCGCAGTGCCTTAACCACTACGCTACGGCGTGCCACTTTTTCTTGACAATCAGCACTTGATGTCAGCCGGGTTGTCAGCCCTGCGTGACGGCCGCCTTTACCCCAGAACAAGCGTCTGGTACTCATTTCAGTTGGAGGCTGAGTCGACCCCAGGGCCATAGTGCCGCCAGAAGGTTTGGATCAGTTTAAAAATCTTGACCCCACCGGGACTCGACCTTCCGGCTTGTAGCGCAGTGCCTTAACCACTACGCTACGGCGTGCCCCCAAAATTACAACAACCAAAATTATTGGGTACTAGATATAACTATAGATTCTAGATGCGATATGATGTTAGATATTAAAGCGTCTGTAGGTAAGAATGAAATAAAACATATTTAAATTAATTATATAAATTATATGATCTGGTTGCAGTGATACGTAAACAAGTGAAACATACCGTTTCTCATTTGTTTTCAAACGTCGCCGCGGCGTTTAAATTAATTATATAAATATTTTAAATAACTATAGGAATTTCACATAATTCACCTAAATTTAACATTCTCAGAAATTAATTACAGCGCATTTCTATCATTTCACTGTATTTCATACTAACTAATTAATTAATTAACTGACTCTATCGAACCCGTAGGTACATGGCCGCGCGGACATAACCTCTCTATACATCCTTATCCTGAGGTAATGTTTAACAATCATACCCTGTATAATCTACTTCCCTAAAATATTGGTTATTTTATTCTCGCCCCTAATTCTTGGTCTACCAACTGAGCATCTTTCCTCTCTTTTTATACAATAAGTTTTCATGCCCCTCTTTCATTTCCCATTCGTGCCACATATCCTGCTCATCGTAGTCTGCGTAACTTATTATATCTGGTTTCCTATTAAGATTATGTAGTTCACTGTTATGAAGTCATCTCCATTCGTCTATCTGTTTATATTTTTTTAGTCCAAAAATTTTCCTAAGAACTTTATTCTCAAATACTCGTAATCTTTTATCTTTTTTCCTCCCTTAAAGTAAGCGTTAAAGTTTCGCATCCAAATATTATAATTGATAGAATGACAGTTTTTTATATTTTCAGTTTAATGTTTTTTTTAGAGAAGTTGGGACTTGAGTCTCTGTAATGTAGCACGCATTTCCAGAGCTGAGTATATGTTCAATTTCTTTCTGCATCTGACACCTATTTTTAATTATTGTTTCTAGGTCTTTGAATTCATCCACATCTTTAAAGTTCCCTCATTTGCTATTGACTGTCCCTTTCTATTACATAATGTATTTCTATGTGAGCATATATTTAGTGTTACTCGAAGGATATTACATGGGACAAAAATAAAATTGATTAAACGGAATAATTAAAAATAAATAAATAAACTTCGACAACTTTCTTCTGATCATGTGGCATTCAGTGTGGTTTAATTTTGACCGTACTATTAATTTTTACAGGTGACTATTTAACTCATTGCCCCAAATGGGAGTCAATGACGAATCACATTTCAATGATTTTTTATTTACAACCAATAACAATCGTTTTGCACCTCGATTTTATCAGTTTAATTTTATCACTGTAAAATCAAGCTCCTCTTTTATAAAATTCTGAATAGGTCATAGCATTATTTTACGGTGACTTTATGTGGCTACCAGATTGTATATACAGGGAACGAATGTATTCTTATCGTGGTTGCGGGAGATAATATAAAAACATTTTTAGCAATTGATTATACCACAAAAAAACACTGTTTGCACTTTCGTAAACGTATGTTTTCCCAGGTAATAACGTTCCAGAAAAATATAATTGACATATTTACATCATAGGACAGGGGCACGCCGTAGCGTAGTAGTTAAGGCACTGAACTACAAGTCGGAGGGTCGAGGGTTCAAGTCCCGTTGGGGTCAGGCGGCACCCTCTGGCGGCACTATGGCCCTGGGGTCGACTCAGCCTCTAACGGAAATGAGTACCAGACGCTTGTTCTGGGGGTAAAGGCGGCCGTCACGCAGGGCTGACAACCCGGCTGACATAAAGTGCCGATTGTCTAGAAAAAGTGGGAGCCTTAACCTCCTACTACCCCAAGGGCCTCCGGGCCTGTTGTGGGATCAATTTACTTTACTTACATCATAGGACATCAGAAATTAATTAATATATGGTTTGATGTTTTTCATTTTTTCTCCACTAGGGTGCATTCTTATAATATTGCAATCCTTTGGCAATAAATAATATGATCTGATTGCAGTGATGAACAAGTGAAACATACCGTTTCTCATTTGTTTTCGAACATCGCTGGGGCGTTTACATTAAATATATAAATATTTTAAATAACTATATTTAAATAAGGATTTGTGAGTAAAACATCTTAATTTTATTCGTTAAATAGTCCTAACAAATGCCACTCTTGATTTCCAAATTCTCTAGATAAATTCACTCCTCACTTCGTGAGTCGTGAATTTATCGATAATTTGGAAATCACTCGTGGCATTACGTATCATTATTTAACTCATGCCACAAATGCTAGTCAATGACCAATCACGTTTCAATGAATGTTGTTTTACAACCAATGACAGTCGTGTTTCACCTCGCTCTTTATCGATTTATCTTTATCAGCTCCTGCTTTTGTGATAAAGAAAGCTCCTCCTTTTTAAGGTTCTGAACAGGTTGAAGCATTATTTTTCTCCAACAAATACATTGAATATAGCAAATAATGAAAAGATTCCTTGATTTTACTGAGTTGTTTACTAAAAAAATAAATGAATAACCCGTAATGTTGATTATGATATATAGTTTGATATGTTTCATTATTTCTCCACTTGGGTGCACTCTTACAATATTGCGATTTTATTTGGCAATAAATAATATGATCAAGCAGCAGTGAATGAACATAACCTCACATTTCTGATTTGTTTTCAAACATCGCCGTTTACATTTTATATATAAATATTTAAATATAATTATAGTTAAACAATGATTTGTGAGTAAACAGCTTAATTTTATTCGTTAAATAGTCCTAACAAATGCCACTCTTGATTTCCAAATTCTCTAGATAAATTCACGACTCACTTCGTGAGTCGTGAATTTATCGATAATTTGGAAATCACTCGTGGCATTAGTTATGATAAATGTAGACCTGTTTAGTGCCGGACACATCAACATCAAATTCCTACATAATACAGATTAGAGACCATGGGTTCCATATTCCAAAAAAACTCGACAACATCTCCAGAAATGTACCAGTAGATTTAATTTCCTTTCTGTTTAAGATCGGCTCTGGTGGTCTAGTGGTTATGTTCCTTGCCTCTGGTCCCTAGGGTCGTGGGTTCAAACCCTGCCGGGACTGATGCATTTTTCTTAGGATTGAAAAATACAAGGAACAAATCTATCGGGAGGGACTTTAAGCCGTGGGTCCCGAGTCTGAAGATTTTTAGGGTCGTAAAAGGTGCCTCTAAGCAAAATTTACCGATCTCATGATCCTAGTAATAGCTTAGTTGCCTACACGTAGTTCACACTTTGTGTCTCACAGAGACAGTGTTTTGACCGCACACCATTCATAACTAAATTATCTTGGTGTATTAACTCCTAACAAAGGAGAAGCTAAGGCTCGATATTGGGCTGTTAAGCCATTGTATATGTAGATATAGATATGCTTTAAGGAGGCTTCACAACAAAAAATGTTATAGTTTACATCGTTTACCTAATCTTATCATAAGTAACGTCACGAGTGATTTCCAAATTATCCATAAATTCACGACTCACGAAGTGAGGAATGAATTTATCTAGAGAATTTGGAAATCACTCGTGACATTTGTTATGACTATTTAACGAATAAAATTAAGCAGTGTACTCGCAAATAATTATATAAATATAGTTATCTTAAAATATTTATATATTTAATGTAAACGGCGATGTTTGAAAACTAATGAGAAACGATTGGTATGCTTCATTTGTTCATCACTGCAACCAGATAATTTATTATTTATTGCCAAAGGATCGCAATATTGTAAGAATGCACCCTATTGGAGAATTTTATAACCAACTTTATAGGCATTCATTAATTTGTGATGTCCTATGATGTAAATATATCAATTATATTTTTCTGCAACGTTATTTCCTGGGAAATAATTCGTTTAAGAAAGTGCAAACTGTGTTTTTTTGTGGTATAATCAATTGGTACAAATGTTTTTATATTATCTCCCGCAAGCACTATCTGCTAACACATGTGCACTATATATATATATATATATATATATATATACAAGTCCACCGCTGTGGTCTCGAGGTAGCGTGCTGCCTTGTCACGCAGCGGGCCCGGGTTCGATCCCCGGTCGGGGCAGTTTTTCTGGGTGAAGTTTTTATCGGGGTTTTTCCTCACCTGTAAGACAAATGTCAGGAAAACTTTAAGGCCCAAACGGTCCCCGAAATCATATGGCCATCATCCTTATCATTATCATCCTTACCATTATCATTATCATCATCATCATCATCCTTCACCGGTGTGGAAAGCAACGGGAAGCTACCACACCTACACAATTCCCTAGTAAAGCTGCAAGCATAGCATGAAAATGCTGTGATTGCAGTGAAGGACCTGCCTTCGGGCAGAATCACTATGGATGGATATATATATAATCTGGTAGCCACATGCAGTCACTGCAAAATAATGCTATGCCCTATTCAGAATTTAAAAAATGGGGAGCTTGACTTTAAATTGATCAAATTAAACTGACTGTGATTGGTTGTAAATAAAAAAATATTGAAATGTGATTAGTTATTGACTTCCATTTGGGGCGTGACTTAAATAGTTAGAGATATAAAAATTAGGAGATTGGGATGGGCAGGTCTTATAATTCCAATGGATGACAGTAGAAATCCTTTCATATTTTATGGAGAACTATTGGGGGAAAGATCAGAAATGCTTATGTGTAGAGGTAGAATTGTATTCGGATGAATAAATCATGAAGTTATTCAATAATTCATTACGAAACACCGTAGATGTCACTATTTAAAAGTTTAAAAAACGAAACTGATACCTAAAATCGCAGTCGTTCTCAACTAGATGGAATTCTGTAAAATACTTTAGGACCCACTTTATATTTTAACTTTTACTTAGTGAATTATATAATTTAAATTGTAATATTAGACGATAATAGAACAAATATCACATTTCCAATATTTAGGATGTGATATAACTTATAGAGAAAATAAAGATATAGAAAATAAAGTAAATAAATTTCAGGCCATTTGTGGAACCATAAAAAGAACCTTAGGTCGGAAAACAAGGAAAGATACGAAGCTTAAATTATATAAAACAATGGCTGTTCCTTTGTTGTTGTATGGAAGTGAAAATTGGATAATGAAATCAAGGGATAAAAGCAGGATACAGTCTGCGGAAATGCTATTTTTACGGAATGTGAAAGGATGCACAAGAGCGGATAAAATAAGGAATGAAACTATACGAGAAGAATTAAATATATATAAAATTGAAGATAAAATCAGCGAAAATAATAAGAAATGGACAGAACATTTAATGAGAATGAACAACGAAAGAATACCAAAAAGAACCTTCCTGTATAATCCCAGAGGAACAAGAGATGTTGGCCGACCACGTAGAAGATGGACTCCACTTTTAACTTCGCCGGAACAGGCTGCATAGCCTAAACCTTGTAGTAGAAGAAGAAGAAGAAGAAGAAGAAGAAGACGATTGAGAGAAAAATTCTTATCAAAATTCAGCCAGAATATGTCGCGAGAGTGGATTAGGTTTCCTGAATGAAAAGCAATGACGTAATCTGTCCTATTGGAAGGGTCAACACCACCTTTTATTTATAGACACCCTATACGGGCCCCTTGAAGATCTGGACTCTCTATCGTCCTTGTCAAAGCTAAACTCCGCGTATTTTCCTAAACAACATCAACGCAGTGTCAACGACTTTTTCTTTGATACATACCTGTACCTTAATAGTTTTTTCATGTGGAGAACTTCTTTAACCATTATACGGCTTGTAGAATCCGTAGGTTTAACCCTTAAATTGGCAAAACACAAATTTCTTCCTCTTAGATATTTGAATGTGGCGGACCGCAGTGAAAACGGTATCTTGTATAACTGTTATTATTAGGTATATTGTATAACTATACACACATTTAAGTGGTTTCATTTTGTCGTTTTTCTTCTGATTTATTTAAAATATTAAATTAACTGAACCAACTGATGTATCCAAAAGGATACATTATGAATTTAAGGGTTAATGTCGCATCAACTAGGACATTAGTCCCTATCCTCAGATAAATTAATCCGTTCATATCTCCAAAAATCTTAATTTCTTGAAAAAAAAACTGATTTGCGTAAGTATTCAGGGATTGCAGTTTGGCGCGTAAGTTAGTAATTTTTAAATGTTGAATAATATCAATAAGTTTGTAATCATAGTTCATAATTTATCTTTTTCTCTCTTTCATATTTTATCCTCTCTCCTGTTTATATGAATTAATAGAATTAACCAACCCATAATGTACTGGGGGGGGGTACGCCGTAGCGTAGTGGTTAAGGCACTGAGCTACAAGCCGGAGGGTCGAGGGTTCAAGTCCCGTTGGGGTCAGGATTTTTAAACTAACCCAAAGCCCTCTGGCGGCACTATGGCCCTGGGTTCGACTCAGCCTCTAACGGAAATGAGTACCAGACGCTTGTTCTGGGGGTAAAGGTGGCCGTCACGCAGGGCTGACAACCCGGCTGACATAAAGTGCCGATTGTCTAGAAAAAGTGGGAGCCTTAACCTCCTACTACCCCAAGGGCCTCCTGAGGCCTGTTGTGGGATCACTTTACTTTATAATGTACTGGGCCGGTCTGCTATAGGCAGGGAGTAGAAACCTTGAACCACACTTAGTACACTACAGCGGGTACCTCTGTGTCCATTATTAGCAATATGGCAGTATCATACAGAATTCTGTCAGGCACAATATAAGGATAAAAATACACCGGTGGAATATAGTGAGATCAGTTTAGTAGTGGAAGGCAGGCGCGGGGATTTCACTATACACTGCTGACGCACTCGCGGCGGGGAACGGACAGCGTAGGATCGCGGTGATACAACCACACATATTTTCGTAACTATTTTACAAACTGTCGTACTTAGCAACTTTATTGAAGCAGGTGTTGGAACTGTTCACCTTCATTGTCCATAAATTTTTGACACCTCTTTATAAAATTTGTTGTATATATGATGGACTGTTGAACATGATGGAATTTTTTACAACCGGGAATCGTGTTTCAAAACGTCTTCGTACTTGGCTGGCAGACTGAGTTAATAAATATTGTTCATAAATAAATACACGTTGTTCAGTAGAAAAACATATTATCCATTATACACTTTATATTCATACACACGTGATGTTTCATAAGATACAAATTTTAAAATTGAAATAGCTTATATACACGTCATTGTTCACAAGGAAAAACGATCAAGCACCTTATCTACTCGAGGTACACTATCTGAATGTGGCCGTGAACTCGTAAACTGCTGAGTCAGCGCACATTTCAGGGGTCCCGTGCAGGCACATTGTGGAAAGCATGCGTTATGCACAAGCCCAAAAACCCCGCCGCGTCTGCCTTCCACTAAGAAAACTGATCTCACTGTTTATCCCCACGGCGACGAAAAAAACTAGTTTGATATGAAGAAACCCGATGCCCACGGGGTAACTGTTCAGGACATTCTCGTTTATTAAGCGATTGAGTGCCTTTGAATTAAACAAATTTCACAATAATCACTAAGAAACAAAAAAATATAATACATCAAGTAAGGAGAAATCAAAACTGCATGCTGGTTAAAACACCAGGACGACCATCCTGATGCTTTTCCTGATTTTTTTTCAGTTGTCAAGCAAATTTACTCCTGTAAATATAATTATAAATTGCATTTTTAGCCATTTAGGATTTATGGAAAGCCCTGTAAAGCGGGTTGAAATTTCATTATCAGGACCCATTCCATTAAAATCATTATTTCATATACTTACTTACTCACTGGCACTATCGAACCCGAAGGTTCATGGCCGCGCGGACATAAGCTCTCCATACATCCCTATCCTGAGCTAATGCTTTCCAATCATTCCCTGTATAATCTACTTCCCTCAAATCATAGTTAATGTTGTTCTCCCACCTCATTCTTGGCCTACCAACTGAGCGTTTTCCCTCTGGCTTTCCTTGGGCGAAAGAGTGACGATCTTTCACCGTAAAAATACAACCGTCAAGAAATGCGGACATGGGTTCATCTGGGGTAAAATTTTCCGGAGGTCAAATAGTCCCCCATTCGGTTCTCCGGGCGGGGACTACTTCAGGGAACCCATGCCAAAGGCTCAAACACAGGGACATGTTCCTAGGAACATGGAATGTTAGGACTTATTTCATATAATCATTGAAATTAAATTAACAATAGCTTATTGCAAATAATATACATTTGAGATGTGATATGACCTTAGATGCTGAAGTGTATTTTTTTTTACAAATGTCACCAGGTTGTCTTTATTAACATTTCTGGTTTGTCTCCTGGCATGCGAAATTTTAACCCACTTCTTTAAGTTGGAGGGCCTGGAAGGCGGAGTTATAGATGATGAATGCTAATGCAGCGCTACGAGACTCCTTACATCTAAACTCAACATAAATCCAGACCATGGAAGGCCACAGGAACAATTCCATGTAAGAAATAAAAACTCCTGTGGTCCGACCGGCAATCGAACCCGAGACTCCATGAACTATAACCAGAAGCTCTGATCACCAGCCCATAGGCTAGTTATGTCAAAAATAATAAAACTGATAAATTATTTGATTCCATAATATCCGAAAATTGGTAGTGTTCAAAATTAATCATTCAAACGTATTTAAGGTTCATCGCTCTGTTGTAGAGATGTCTGTGCTCGAACCCAGTCGGCTCGTGTTCGATTCCGGTAGAGACAAATGCTTTGGGAGAGGATTTTGCTTATGTATTCTTCATCTGTAATAAATCAAATACCATCTGACCATAATAATCACTCACATGCATATTAAACTTGTTTATTATGAATATATGGGTATTTGGCGAGTCTGTTTCTTGTTTTAAATGTTTGTGGTGGTGGGAGGTGGCCTCGGTGTTGAGCTGGGAGTTCATCCGGTACGCTCTCCATGTCCTTGTGGAAAGAAAGTGTGATTCATACCTAAATACCCTCCTTCCCATAGGTTGTGTCATTGTAAGACCCAGTAAGTGTATGATATGTAACATATCTACAAAGGGAGAGATTAAACCACGGATGTGTAACTCAACTGAGTAAGGAAAAAAAAAAACTTAATCCCCCATACATGGCTGTGATGTAATGAAACATTTGTTATGCGATCAGTGTCGAACATTGATTACTAGATCGTCTACGGTGCGATCAGTTTAACATTGGGCAGCACAATGGGGTTTGTCTCTATCAAAATGATATACCGAAACAAACATAAGAATTTAGCTTTCCAATATTAAACCGAATATTTCCTAGAACAGGAACAATTCTCAATTAAATAAATATGGAAATATACAACATCGCTCAGCACAAACCCTGCGTCTGCTGCCAACCTTAACTGATCACACTGTAAGTTGTTAGAATCCATAAACTGTTCAGCTCGGCCATCCTTCACTGCAGGTAAATTGAGTCATTCTGATGTCCATCCATCCATAGTAATTCTACCCAAAGGCAGGTCCTTCACTGCAATCATAGCATTTTTATGCTATACTTGCAGCTTTACTAGGGAATTGTACGTGTGGTAGCTTCCCGTTGCTTTCCACACCGATGAAGGATTATGATGATGATAATGATAAGGATGAAGATGATGGCCATATGATTTCGGGGACCGTTTGGGCCTTAACGTTTTCCTGACATTTGTCTTACAGGTGAGGAAAAAACCCGATAAAAACCTCACCCAGAAAAACTGCCCCGATCGGAGATCGAACCCGGGCCCCGCTGAGTGACAAGGCAGCACGCTACCTCGAGACTACAGCGGTGGACATTCTGACGTCATGCTTTCATAATTTAATAACAGCATCGGTATCGTGGAGGGAGACATTATGTCGCCGAACGATGGGACATAGTGACACTGATGCATTTTTTTGCGTATCTAACAAGGGAACGTTCAACCATTGAATGGCGAAACCTACCTTGACATTTCTCCCAGAGAAGCGTTGTGACGTACCAAGGCCGTGTGACAAAATAATCTGCCGCTTTTAACTGCAAGGCACAGGAATCGAAGCCCGAATGCAGCAATGTCAACCCACTGTACGAAGCAGATGGATGTCCCCTGCTTGAATAGAGCGGAGTGGAGTGAGGCGAGGCTCGGCTTGGGGGCAGATTTGCATAGTTATCCAGTCCCTGTATTTTAAATGAGAGACTTGGCGCTGGATTTTAAGTGTCTTGCAGTTAAAAGTGGCAGGCATTTTTCTGGACACGTCTTTAATACAACGCAACGCTTCTCTGGGAGAAATTTCAAGGTAGGGTTTGGCATGCAATGTTTGGAAGTTTCCTTGTAAGGAAAAGAGAGAGAGAAACGTATTTCTGACGTAATTTGTCTAAGATTGCTAATAGCATTTCAATAGTTTCTTGGAAAAATGGCACAAGTAAGCGATTCAGACTTAAAGGTCCTCTTCTGATAAGTTTTATCTTTTTAAGATCCAGTAAGCATGGGGCATGTAAAAACACACACTTCTTCTTATATTCTATAGGCGTTTGTCTGTTTATTTACACACACTATGTCAATTTGTCACGCAGCGGGCCCGGGTTCGATGCCCGGTCGGGGCAGTTTTTCTGGGTGAGGTTTTTATCGGGGTTTTTCCTCACCTGTAAGACAAATGTCAGGAAAATTTAAGGCCCAAACGGTCCCCGAAGTCATATGGCCATCGTCATCATCATTATCATTATCATCCTTCACCGGCGTGGAAAGCAACGGGAAGCTACCACACCTACAATTTCCTAGTAAAGCTGCAAGCATAGAATGAAAATGCTACAATTGCAGTGAAGGACCTGCCTTTGGGCGGAATTACTATGGATGGATGTCAATGATGATTACATCTCATTCTATCTCGTGAGGGGTCTGCCCACTTTTCTTTTTCCTCTAGGACGTAGGTTCTTCGCTGCTTTAATAAGCCTAGTATCGTCAGCTCTGTTCACGTGTGCATTCCATTCCCTTTTCCTTGTTGTAATAAATGTCTTAACATCTATAATGTCGCATTTCTCTCACACATTTTGGTTCCTAACTCTGTCAGTTATGACTTGTTTACTAAGACTCTTTGAGTATTCATTTCTGCGGTTGTCATGAGTTGTTTCATTTGGATAGTATCTGCTTTTGTTTCCGCACTATACGTCATTATTGGTCTACACATGTTTTATGAACTTGTACTTTATGGTCGTACATACAAAGGAAGAAATTCACTTAAGGAAAAGAGATGGACACATATTTCTGGGGCAATTAGCATATGAGTGGGTATATAATTACACGATAGTTTCTTGGAAGTACAGGTGGGGTCACGTCGTAACGTAGTTGCTTAAGGCAATACAATACAAGCCGGAAGGTCGAAGGTTCGAGTCCTGGAGGAGTCAGGATTTTTAAACTGACCCAAATCTTCTGGCTGAATCATGGCCTTGGGGTCGACTCAGGCTCTAATGTAAATGAGTACCGGGCGCTTATTCTGGGGGTAAAGGCGGCCGTCACGCAGGGCTGATAACCCAACTGACATCAAGTGCTGATTGTCGAGAAATTGGGGCCTTGATCTCCTACTACCCTAACGGCCTCCTAAGGCTTCTAGTGGGACCACTTTACCTTTTACCTTTCAATGGTACTGGTAGGCGATAAAATGCAGTCCATGCGAATATTTCCTAGACATTTCCGGGAAAAACGCAGACGCTTAACCGTTAATTGGCGAAACAATAATTTCTCATGCTAGTTATTTAAATGTTTCGGACCACAATGAAAACAAATTCATGTAAACCTGTAAGTTATTATTGGGTAATTTCACACAAATTTAAATAATTTCTATTAATTTATTTTTCTACCGATTAATGAACAATAATAAATAAGATAAAAGTTAAAAATTAAAATGTACCTGTTGGCAGGTGCCGTCGTCCTCAGCTTTGTTAAAATGGTGTATATAAAATTAACTGGAGCGCTTTCGGAAGTTAACTTCCATCCTCAGCCGGTTGAGCTTGTGCTACACGTTGTTGTTGTTTAAAATGATGTATACTCCAACTGTTTGTAGCAGCAACAACATTTTATTAGTATTGAATATTAAATAAATAAAGTAAATGTATCTTATAGGATACATTCTCCCACTCCGAGGCAACTGTTCTAGTTTGGCCATTGGTATTTACAAGGCAATTCAACTCTGACTAAGCGCGACAGGCCTAGAAGGCCCTTGGTCTACCAGCTAGCTGCTAGTCTCACATGCACATGTGTTAATCACAGAGGTAGATGATCATGTAGCCAGTCTAGGGTTGACATATGGTCAGCATGTCGGGTCCCCCAGCTGTTATAGCTCGGTCTTCTCAACCTGGAGTCGCTACTTATTGTAGCTACCCAAATGCCTCACGATGCTGGGTGGGCACCGGTCCCATACTGGCCTAAATTTCATGATAAAATGTCTTCCTCCATGTGGACTCGAACCAGCGGAAGTCTCGTAACTCCGCGCCAAGACATCTTGCCTGAACGAATAGGCTACGGCGCAGGGCACACGCTAATAAACCCTGTAGGCCAATTATCGAAACTATATTAAATGACAAAACATATTTGGAAAAAAATCTCTAGTTTCAACTACTTAGGTTGTCACATTACTAGGGCTGAAAAAAAGTAGCGGTGTCAGGATAGTAACTAATTTCTATACACATTGTTTACATGCGTATATTCGTCGAGCGTCTCCATTGCCTGCTCGGAGCGGAGAGTGTGGATGTTCGATTCTCCTCAGTAATATACCTCGTTTACGTGACGTGTGGTTGTATCAGAATGCCGAAACAAAAATTGTGCAAACATGAGTCCATTCCTACACAAGGCGGACTGTACTAGAAGTCTGTCCCGAGTAGCGCGGTGCAGTTTGTAAACATAGAGGTCTAAGTACGATGCAGCCTAACCTATAACCAATAATTTTTTTGAGTCATACACATTACGTATGCCAAAGATAAATACATATCTAATAAGCTAGCACACTTTCATAAAATCACAGGAATTATTACTAGAACATTAAAAAAGAAGACCAGAAAATGTACAAGTTTAAAATTGTATGCCAGTTCCTGCATTGTTATATGGGAGTGAAAATTGGATACTTACGGAAGGGAGATAGAATACAGAGTGATTCAGAAATATGGCTATACGTTTGATCGCATTTTGTGACGAAAATATTGTTATTAAAGGAAATATGATGTTATCATTGGAAAGCGAATCCTTCAAATTACAACAATAGAACAAAACAAAACTAATCACTGCTCACGTGCAGCTTGGCGGGTTGATTTTTGGAGGCTAGCGTCGAACGCCTCCACAATTCTCTTCGTTGTTTCTGCATCCGTGCTAATGCGAGGCCTTCCAGGAGGTTTGATTTTCTGCATCTTTCCCCGTTTCCAGCAGTCGTTTTCTCCACTTCCCCACAGTCGACGGCTGCAATGCTACGTTAAACTCAAGTCTTGCCCGTCTTGCGGCCTCATGATCATTAGCATACGTTATTGCCCATGCAGCAATTGTAATTTGCTGTCGCATATTCAACGCCATTTTGACTAATAACGTAAGTTCTACACTGTTTTGTTTTATTCCATTGTTATGTTTGGAATAATTGCCTTTTCAACGGTAATTTCATAGTTCCTCTAATGGTAATATTTTCATCACACAACGCGATCAAACGTATAGCCATTTTTTTATAATTCACCCCGTACAGTCAACAGAAATCAATTTTTTGAGATCCGTTAAGGGATGTTCTAAATTAGATAATATAAGAAACGGAGATATCCACAAGGATCTCAACATCTTTTCCCTCCGCGGAAAAAAAATTGGATTATAGAAGTAGGTGGAATTCCCATGATACTGTATGGATGATGCCAACATTCCGCATTCTAGGAGAAAGCTATGACTGCAAAGCAACAGGAAGACGGAATTTGGAACAACCAAGGAAGAGTTGGAAAGAGTTGATTTAGCTGTTACATAAGTCGGAACAGGAGATTCTCGTAAACCTTGAACAGATGTTCACGTGTTTTCGTATTTAATTGTATAATTTAATTTGTTCTTCTATGGTAGATTACATGTAACATCAAGTAAATAACTATAACAATATAGCTTGTATATCATAGAATAGTCCACCGTTGTGGTCTCGAGGTAGCGAGCTGCCTTATCACCTAGCGGGCCCGGGTTCGATTCCCGGTCGGGATAGAATAGAATAGAATAGATTTATTTAGCCTGGTGGAGTTAAGGCCATGTGGCCTTCTCTTCCACTCACCAGAACAAGCATATGTTACATATGAATACAAAAAAAAAAATACAATAATAGTCATATTAAACAGGACAAACATATGTTACATATGAATACAAAAAAAAAATACAATAATATTCATATTAAACAGGACAAACATATGTAACATATGAATACAAAAAAAAAGTTACAATAATAGTCATTGAACAATTAATTATCTGTCATATTGAATAATAAGAAATGTATGTCTAATAATAGAATGAAACTAAATACAATTAAAATTATATTAATGATACAATGAATAAAAAAAGGAATAACAGCTCGAATCTACTATACATAAAAAGAAAAGAAAAAAATACAAAGAAAGTAATAAACTACAATGAATTAATCTATGATTTTTATACAAGGCATTAGGTAAATATATTAACAAATCCTAAGTCTATTTTATCATATAATGCAAAAACGCATTATTAATTCTTAAAAAGTAATATTAGTGAGTTGTTTCTGTTAGTGATTTTATTTTCAATTTATTTCTGAAAGATGGTAAAGTTTGGCAGTCTCTGACATAGGGTGGAAGGGAATTCCATGTTCTAGCAAGAGAAACTGTAAAAGATTTCGAATAATATGTAGTATGATGAGGAGGGATATAAAGGACACTGTGCTCAAGGGATCGGGTATCTAAGTTATGTGTATCAGAGAGTTTAGTGAAGCGGTGTGATAAATAATAAGGTAATGATGTGTGCAATATGTTATAGAGAAGGCATAGGGAATGGATGGTTCTACGATCTTGAAGTCCAGGGTAAGTTTTTTTTCGGTGTTTTTCCTCACCTGTAAGACAAATATCAGGAAGTTTGGCCCAACGGTCCCCGAAAATCATCCGGCCATCATCATCGTCCTTATCATTATCATCATCATCTTTCACCGGTGTGGAAAGCAACGGGAAGCTAACACATATAATTCCCTAGTAAAGCTGCAGAGCATAGCATGAAAATGCTATGATTGCAGTGAAAGACCTGCCCTCGGGCAGAATTACTATGGATGGATATAATTAGATCTATTAATTCTTTCTATACTTGTTTAACTTCTCCCTTTGTAAGTAACACAAATTGTCGGGTGAGAATTTTTAAACTCTGGATCACACGTATGATTTTGACAACATAAGGACATGGAGGATCTTTCTGGATGAGTGATGAGCTCTATGCCAAGGATCATTCCTAGACAACACGAACATTTAAGACAAGATTCCTCATTCACTCCTACATTGATACTAAACAAGATGAATATAACATTGATGATTATGGTGACCAGATGCTTGAAACTTGTCCTGACCGGGAATCGAAACCGGTCCGCTGAGTACGAGGTAACGACGTTATCCGTTAACTTACCAGTAAAGTCAATAAACAATGAATACTTACATTTACTTTTTAAGTAATTTTTACTGTTATATATTTTAAAGTTTTTTTTACGAAAGAAAGATGAAGAGACAGGTGAATAGAGAAGACTTCGTAACAGTGAGCTATATGATCTTCATGGGAAGCCAGATGTAATAAGAACAGTTAAGTCTCGTAGACTGCGATGGGCAGGACAAGCGGAATGAAAAAGAGGGGCATGGAATCTCCTAGTAAGAACACCAGAGGGAGCACCCAGTAGGCAGGTCAGGAATGTTGTGTGAGTGTAAGATTAACCACGATTTGAGGGAAATTAATTATACAGAGGATGACAGAAAACGTTGGCTCAGAATAGGGATGTATGGAGAGCTTATGTTCTCGCGGCCATGAAGGGGTTCGATAATGCCAGTGAATAGGTGAAAATTTTAGGTAACTTATATATAACTGGTAACTCCGCCATGGCCGGTCCCAAGCCCGGATGAGAAAGGAGGAGGAGGACGAGTAACAACCTAGTTAAAAAACCAGGGTTCAGTTGGCTCCGACTGATAGTACTCTGTAAGGGCCCCTAGCCAGGGTTACGGTGAAGACCTCAACGGCAGAGTCGGCGCAGAAGGAGTCCTTCATCACGGCGGATCTGGCGGAAGAGGCAACCCTATCTCTAAGGGAAATAGAGAAACGCTGCCTTGCAGTGAAGAGGGATCTTCAAAGGCTATGGGAGGAAAACCCAGACAGAAATTTTCCTGGTCCTCCAGGTTGGGGGTTTATGCTGTGGGCCAGCTCCCCACACATTAGAAAAAAAAAACAAAATGCTAAAAGACCAAATCAATCAAAGCCGGACAGAAAGAATATCTGGCAATAAATAGCAATGAAAGAGAAAACTTAGTATTGGAAGATGGAATCCAAATAAAGCAAGTGAAACAAACTAAATATTTGGGAATGATTATGGATAACATCGAAGGTATAGGCAAAGAGAACATAAAACATAGAATTGAATTGAGTAGCAAAATAATATCATCATTAAATTCCATATGGTGGGATAAGCATATTTGGAAAGACACAAAAAAATATATTGGTAAAACATTGGTGGAATCTGTTGCAATGTACGGAAGTGAGGTATGGACAATCAATAAGTACTACAAGAATAGACTAATAGCTCTAGAAATGGATTATTTACGAAGAAGTGTCAGAAAGTCTAAATTAGAACGTGTCACAAATAAGGAAATTAGAAACAAAATGGAAGCAGAAGAAAGCATAATTGAAAGAATTGAGGAAAGGAATTAAGTGGTTAGGACATGTTTTAAGAATGGAAGATGAGCGATGGTCGAAGCAACTATATGAATGGCATCCTAACAGAAAGAAGAAAAGAGGAAGACCAAGGTTAACATGGAAGGAAAACATGAAGACAGTAATGCAAGCTAGAGGGCTAAGCATCGAAGATGCCCAAGACCGTAGGCTTTGGAGGTTTGGCACGGGAAGACGGCAGCAGCTGTAAAAACCCGAAGATAGAGAGATATATAACT
>JASPKZ010010680.1:170000-255000 GCA_030220185.1 Diploptera punctata | reverse complement strand
AATTTTAGTAATCCATAGGTCGCTGTTTCAAATCCGGCCCGGAGGATTTTTTTCGAAGAGTATTACTTTTAGCTCATATTACAATAGTATCAAATTTAGTTATTTACATTTTTATCTTATTCTGTAAAATATTAATGACAATTTTGTAAACTTACCACATTGTAATTTATCCAAAAAATATGAGAAGGATACGATTAACTATTTATCTACATTAAAATATTAAAAAATATTATAACAATGTTAGATGATAATAATTAAAAATATATATAAATATATTCATGCCTAGACACTAAAAATATCGTAAGCAATTACATTTTCATGGGATTCCGGTTTAAATTAAACTAAAAATTAAAATAATAAATAATAGTTTAAAAAAACTAAAACAACACGATTTATTAGAAAACCAAATTAAAAAATAGAAAATAAATAATAGTTTAAAAATACTAAAAAAAACACGCTTTATTAGAAAATCAAACTAAAAAATGAAAAAATAATACGCTTAGGATAAAATTAAACTGTTCAACAAAAAAATCATCTCCGACACATCTAGAATAAAACTAGAGTTACCTACAAAAGAAAATAATGTTACCATCAAAAGCGTGGTGGCTTTTTGTGGTTTTTACATTTTCTTCTTAGAGACTTTACTTTTACCAATATCTGTTTATTATCAAATATATTAATTGATATATAGCATATATATTTGATGGTAAAATTATTTTTTTTAGATAACTATAGTTTTATTCTAGATGTGTCGGAGATGATCTTTTTTGTTGACCACTTTAATTTTATTCGAAGCGTGTTGGAAGTTAAAATTATTTTTCATTTTTTAGTTTGGTTTTCTAATAAAGCGTGTTGTTTTAGTTTTTTTAACTATTATTTATTATTATGTACTATTAATTTTAATATTATGTAGATTGAGATGGGCAGGACATGTGGCACGAATGGGGAATGAAAAACCTGCATGGAAGCTTCTTGTAGGAAAACCAGAGGAAAAACGCCCAGTTGGTCGACCAAAAATGAGGTGGGAGAATAATATTAACTATGATTTGAGGGAAGTAGATATATAGGGAATAATTGGGAAACATTAGCTCAGGATAGGGATGTATGGAGAGCTTATGTCCGCGCGGTCATGATAGTGACGGTGAGTTTGTTAGTTAGTTATTATAATATCTTCAACTCGTGTCAAACTCGGGGTCGATAAATGAGATGACGCCCCCCCCCCCAATATAGAGGTCTGTGAATGACAAGGGTGCCGGCAGACCACGCACCATCACAGGGGCAGATGAATGAAATTAAACGAAATGGATGCGATGAATATAGAGAAATGGTGGAATGAAATTGTGGCAGAGGAAAATGGGAGAACCCCCCGAGAAAACCCTGCCGAAGCTCCGTTTTGTCCACCACGAAATCCACATGGAGTGACCGAGACTCGGTCTCGGATCCCAGCGGTGAGAGGCGAGCGTCTGACCGCTTGCGCCGCGGAGCCACCCTTAATTTTAATAGTTATTTGTAAAATAAAATGAAATTGGGAAATGGTTGAACATATACAAAATTATCATAAGTAATGCCACGAGTGATTTCCAAATTATCGATAAATTCACGACTCACGAAGTGAGGAGTGAATTTATCTAGAGAATTTGGAAATCAAGAGTGGCATTTGTTAGGACTATTTAACGAATAAAATTAAGCTGTTTACTCACAAATCATTATTTAACTATAGTTATTTTAAAATATTTATATATTTAATGTAAACGGCAATGTTTGAAAACAAATGAGAAACGATAGGTACGCTTCTACTGCTTCTTTTGTTTATCACTGCAACCAGATCATACTACACCGGTGTCCAAAAGTTTAGGATAATTTGTAAAACGGAAAATCAAAATGCTTAAAGAGGAGCAAGGAGTAAAAATTATTTATCAAAATGTTTCTCAGTACATTTAGTTTAGTTTACATACTAAATTATAATCTCTCTTCAACAATGAAAAAATTAATAGCAATTATAAATGAAAATTGCATTGTTGCAGTTAAGCCCTGTTCCATAAATCTTCATTTTTAAAGAGAGTTATGATATAATCAGATGTAGTGTAAGAACAGATTGCAGTAAAATGGCACAAAGACAAACATCTGGACCCTCTGCTTCGGGGTAGAATTATTGGGCGGCTAGAAACAGGACAGACACAAACTGAGGTCTCCATAGCACTTAATGTGCCACAAAATGTTATATCTAGGTTATGGCGACGGTTCCAAGAGACCGGAGACGTTAGGCGAAGACCAGTGGGAGGTCGTCCCAAGAGTTACAAATCCTCAGCAGGATCGATATCTTGCGTTAACTGCAAGAAGAAACCGAACAATGTCTGCCAGACAACTGAGTTCAGAACTTGCGGCCGCCTCAGGTATCAGAGTATCCAGACAAACTGTCTATAGAAGACTCAGAGCTGCTGGTCTGTATGCTAGACGGCCTGTAGTGTGCGTCCCACTCACCCTTGATAACAAGAGAGCACGTTTACGGTGGAGTCAGGAACATCGCGACTGGACTCTAAATCAGTGGAGCAGCGTGCTATTTACAGACGAGTCCAGATTCAGCTTGAACTGTGATTCGCATCGCGTGACTATCTGGAGGGAGCAAGGAACTCGTTACAACCCCATGAACATCATGGAAAGACATCCATTTGGTGGCGGTGGTCTCCTGGTATGGGGAGGTATAACGATGAATGCACGCACAGAGCTTCACATCTTCGCAGGTGGCACTGTTAATGCTCAGCGGTATAGAGAAGAGATCCTGGAACCTCATGTAAGACTTTTCAAGGGAGCTGTGGGTCCAGAATTCATATTCATGGATGACAATGCCCGACCTCACAGGTCACAACTGGTGGATGAGTTTCTTCAGGAGGAAGATATCCAGCGTATGGAGTGGCCAGCGAGGGTCTCCGGATATGAATCCTATAGAGCATGCATGGGATGCCTTAGGGAGACAAATTGCATCTCGTCAGCCTCCTCCGAGGACACTTCAAGACCTTCACATTGCTCTTCATGAGGAGTGGAATTTGCTGAGCATCGAACTCCTGAACAACCTCATCACTAGCATGCCACGTCGATGTGAGTCTTGTGTAGCTGCCAGGGGTAATCACACCCCATACTAATCATTTGAACCATTGTTGTTCTACTTTTATGTTCGAATTCTGAAATGCAGTTTTCGTTTGTTGTGAAAATGACAAGTGAATGACGTATTCATGCCATTGTTTCTTTCGTGCCATGTTTCTAATTATCTGTGACATACCCTTACCAAATTTTGTATTATTCTGACAAATGCTTTATAATAAGTTGGCAAATGAACTAATTATCCTTAACTTTTGGACACAAGTGTATTTATTGCCAAAGGAACGCAATATTGTAAGGAGGAGCTTTCTTTAATATGGTAATTATAACACTGATAAATATTTGGTGAAATACGACTCTGATTGGTTGTAAAACAGAAATCATTGAAACGTGATTGGTCATTGACTCCCATTTGGGGCATGAGTTAAATAGTCAGATTAAATGGTTCCAACACGTCCAGAGAATGTCAAATTCCCGTTTACCAAAGATGATTTACCACCTCAACCCTAAAGGCAAAAGAGACTTAGGAAGACCCTTCAACCGATGGAAAGATCATTTTTTGTAGTCGCAGAACGGGCATCATCACCCAATACTGCATTCGGAAGAAGTGAAGCTATTAAATAGGACCAACCACATCCATTGTCAATATGAATGTTCTGTACTCGATACAAGGAAAACATATTTGAGTTTTTCTTGAAATAATAACATTGGTGAAGATAAGTGCAAGCTTAAATAAGGAATTTAATCTAAATGACAAACAAAGTCTACTTACTTTCAGGGTTTGCAGCCCTTGATGAGCTTTGGCCTCCTTCACGACCTTCTTCCATTCCTCTCTTTGCTGTGCCAATCTTCTCCATCCTCGTATCCGTAATTTTTTCAAGTCTTGCTCTACATCCCACAGCCACTTCATTCTTGATCTCCCTATTCTTTTAACTCCTATAATATTGTCATGTGGTAGACTTTCGGGTATCCTGTTGTTCTCCATTCTGTGTACATGACCTAACCATCCCAGTCTTTATATACATATATTACTATATCTCCTCTTTCCATTATTTGTTCAATCCCTGTATTATATCTAACTTTCTATACCTCATTTTCACAGATTGGTCCATAATTCCTTCTTATAATTTTTCTTTCAAATATTGTCAGAGAATCTCTATAGATAGATAGAACATCGGTTGATTAATGTCTTTGACATCGTCCGATTCCTAATAACCAGTTTTGTCGGTCCATCCTATCTCCTGGTTGTAGATGTTTCTCCTTCATATATAGACATATTCCCTGACTCCAGGAGATTTTAGGTCTTCATCTGCTTCGTCTTCCCTCAGGTTTCAATTCCAAAACAGATTTTGGTAGCCGATCGTCTTCCATTCGCTTGACACGTCCGTACATCTTAATTGCTGAGTTTTAATATAGTCTAAAATAGTGTCTTCAATCTTCATTTTCTCCCTTATAACTGAGTTCCTAATTTTTTCTCTTCTTGAAATTCTTGCGGCCCTTCGTATAAAATCCATTTCCGTTGCCAAAAGATACTTATTTGTTTTTGTTGTTAATGACCCAAGTTCTGCTCCATAATTTTAACAATTGTATGACATATATTCATTTTATTTTTATTACTTATATTTTTATCCCACAATATTCCATTGAGGCAAGCAATTGCAAATTTTCCTTTATTATTTCTATTTCTTATTTCCTCTTCATAACTCCCGTTTTTATTTATTTTAATTCCTAAATATGTGATCTCACTACAAGATTTTATTGATTCTCCAGTCTCCAAAATTAAATTTTGTTCTGGTTCACCAATTGATAAATTTTTTTTTCATGTTCAAATTTATTCCCCATTTTTCATATTCTTCTATTAATTTTCTAGTCATATATTATAAATCTTCATAATCTTGTGCAATTAACATTTGATCATCTGAAAAATGTAAGTTGTATAAAGTTTTGTTGTTTGAAATAGGAATTCCCATACTTGAACATTTTCTCCTCCAATTCTTTAATATTTCTTGTACATATATTTTAAACAGAGTCGGTATGCTAAAAAACCTAATAGAATCTCTATATTCCTTATTCATAATCCATACTAGAGCCGCGTATGTTATTACTACTAGTCTTATACAGTTTTAAACAGAGAAAATATAGGTCGAAGAAAATAATTATGTGGAACATACAGTATTCACTGCATGCCAAGTCTGTCCGCGTATATAGTCTATATCGCTGCGTAAAGCTGCACATAATGCATGTAATAGTAATTCACACACCTAAGCTGAATTTTGAAATCTTCTCTTTCATATATTGGTTGCCATGAAAACGCGACGTCACGCAAAGCCCTTTTCTACAAAAGTGAAGTGTGTTTCAGATTAATTATTGGGTACTCCAATGCCAATTCAATAAAAGCGATATATTTCCCCCCTGGCTTTTGTTGGTAGAAGCCCTAAAGCTATTCAGCAAGAGATGTGTGAGGGAGTATGAGCTCACACCTGCTACCTCACTCAGACACCTTCATTTCTATTACATCTATAGTGGTAATTTTGCGGTCCCAATGCTATTTTATGGACTGTTACTACTTTAAGGGAGGAAAGGAGATTACGTGCATTTCTTCTTCTTCTTCTTCTTCTTCTTCTTCTTCTTCTTCACGGTTCAGGCTTATTTACTGTTCCGGCTCCAAATTGCTGCTCTTTCCATCTTTTCTTTGGTCTTCCCAAACTTCTTCTTCCTCGTGGTGAGTAGCTTTTGGTATTCTATTCTCAGTTATCCTTGCCAAGTGTTCTTTCCGGTTTGTTCTGTATTTTTCTATTGTATTTAATTCCTCTACTTTTAGTTGTTGTCTTATTTTTGTGTTATGTTTTTGTCTGTTCTTTGATATCCTGCTATTGGTCTGAGGAATCTCATTTCAGCAGCTTGTATTCTGGCTGATTGTTGTGTTGTCACTGTCCATGTTTCGGATCCATAAGTAATAATAGGCACTGCCATTGTCTTGTGTAATTTCATTATAGAGTCTTTCCTGGCTTTATTTTTCAAAGTTCTTTTTAGTGTTCCTGTTATATAATTAAACTTATTAATTTGTTATTTATATCTATTTCCGCTGTGTATGATATTTCGCAACCTAGGAAGTTATATCTTACCACTTGTTCTATTGGTTTATTTTCTAATATTATCTTTGTCTGAACTGGATGAGCGCCCTTGAAGGCCATTGGGCCATTGTTTCTGATCTTTGTGAGGATATTTCCATGTTGTATTTTTTTGATATTTCATTTAGTTTATATAGCATTATTTGTAGTTCGTCTTCTGTTTCTGCTATTAAAATCTGGTCATCTGCAAAGGCTACTGTTTTTATTACTATATTTCCTAAGGTAATTCCCCCAGTCGTCATTTGCTTCCATGATCTTATCATGTCGTCGAAATAAATGTTAAAAAGAGTGGTTGTTAGTGGACAACCTTATATAACTCCTCCTGTTATATGTATTGGTTCCCTTTGATTTATTTTTATTTTCTCATACATTTTCTTAATTATTGCTATCAAGTGTAGTGGAATTCCTTTTTCACTTAATTGTTCCATAATTTTGGTCTAGATTATGTGTATTTGAGAACGGAATTCTTAGGAAAATTTTTGAACCAAAGATAGATGAACAGACAGGTGAATGGAGAAGACTTCACAACAGTGAACTACAAGATGTTTATAGGAAGCCAGATATGTTAAGAATCAATAATTCTCGTAGACTGCGATGAGCAGGACACGTGGCACGAGTGGGGAATGAAATACGTGCATGGAAGCTTCTTGTAGGAAAACCAGAGAGAAAACGCCAATTTGGTAGACCAAGAATGGGATGAGAGAATAACATTAACTATGATTTGAGGGAAGTAGATTATACAGTGAACGATTGGAAAACATTAGCACAGGATAGGGATGTATGGAGAGTTCATGTCCACGTGGTCATGCACCTATGGGTTCGATAGTCCAGGGAGTTAGTTAGTTAATGAAACATTCCATGAAACATTTTCAGGAAATTCTGGTTTAAATCTAGTAAGTGGTAATACAATTTATTGGCATTTTTTAAAAGAAAAATGCATTTTAATTTACATTGAGCAAGGGCCTGTTTGGCCGTACGTGCATATTTTGTTCCACGAATAAAATAAAAAACATACAAATATATAAACAAATACATACACCACTCTCCTGGCGCGACAGGCCTACAAGGCCCTTAGCCTACCAGCCGGCTGCTGGCCTCACATCCACATGTGTCAATCACAGAGGTAGATGATAATCAGCCAGTGTAGGGGTGATATGTGGTCAGCATGTCGAGTCCCCCAGCCGTTATAGCTGGTTTCCTCAACCTGGAGCCGCTACTTATTGTAGCTACCCAAATGCATCACGATGCTGGGTGGGCACCTGTCCCATACGGGCCGAAATACCATGAGAAAATTTCTTCCCCCATGGAGACCCGAACCAGCGCAAGTCCCGTAGCTCTGCGCCAAGGCTTGCTGCCTTAACCACTCGGCTACGGCGCGGGACACTTACACCACACTCATACATAAAAAGGGCATAACAATTTTTTTGAGGAATTAAACCCAATGGGCACAACTTATGACACACACACACACACACACACACACACACACACACACACACACACCCAGTCCCATGGTTGAGATTTAAAAATCCCTTACTTCGCCGGGAATCGAACCCGGGTCGCCGGAGTGGAAAATAGGAATTCTACCAACTAGCCACAGCGACAGACCATAATCATTAATGTATATAAGTCTGCGTCTACAGTACGTACACATTTGCACTCATACATATAAAGACTTGTGTATAGATATAAAAATTAAATCATTCTGTACAATACTAAAAAGCTGCTGCAGAACAGATTAAAAGAAAAACCCATAAACACACACACACACACATCTCCACGCGAATACCTGCAGGCACTAAATGTACTAGGAGACTCTTCGATTAAGACTACTAACTACATAATGCGTCGGCCGCGCTGGACTAGTGATTATGCTCCTTGCCTCTGGTCCCGAGGGTCGCGGGTTCAAACCCAGCCGGGGTCATTGGATTTTTTAGGACGGGAAAACCCAAGGAGCAAGTCCTCCGGGAGGGACTTTAAGCCGTGGGTCCCGAGTCTGAAGATTTTCAGGCTCGTAAAAGATCCTTAAGCCTGAATGAAAAGGCATCTAAGCAAAATTTACCGAATTTTCCCGTCCTAGTACTACCTTGGTTTCCTAGATGTCAGTATGAGGCGGAACGTTGACCGCGGACCGCTCAAAATGACATCTATACGAAAATAAGTGTAACTAAATTAGTATGGTTCAAATTCTTCCCTGTAGGGGGAGAGCGCCTAAATCTCTGTAAAGGGCAAAACATGGGCTTACAATATAATAAGTAAAAGTAAAAGTAAAGTGATCCCACAACAGACCCGGAGGTCCTTGGGGTAGTAGGAGGTTAAGGCTCCCACTTTTTCTAGACAATCGGCACTTCATGTCAGCCGGGTTGTCAGCCCTGCGTGACGGCCGCCTTTACCCCAGAACAAGCGTCCGGTACTCATTTCCGTTAGAGGCTGAGTTGACCCCAGGGCCATAGTGCCGCCAGAGGGTTTGGGTCAGTTTAAAAATCCTGACCCCAACGGGACTTGAACCCTCGACCCTCCGGTTTGTAGCTCAGTGCCTTAACCACTACGCTACGGCGTGCCCCGCTTACAATATAATACAAAACTATATCATGCAATTGAAGATCGGAAACAAATACCATATTAAAGTTCTTTTTATTGATAATAAATATTCCTTATTGATCTCAAATTTCCTCCATGGTATCTTTACCTTGTCGTGGTGGAGTGGCTTGCGTGCTTAAATGATCCTGAGAGCTATGCCGGCTGTAGCATTGCTGCCGATAGGGTTACCCATGCCGGACTGGTCGACGGTGATAAGCCAGACGAAAAAAGTACCTTGGTCGAAAGAGTGACGATCTTTCACCGTAAAAATACAACCGTCAAGAAATGTGGACATGGGTTCAACTGGGGTAAAATTTTCCGGAGGTCAAATAGTCCCCCATTCGGTTCTCCGGGCGGGGACTACTTCAGGGAACCCATGCCAAAGGCTCAAACATAGGGACATGTTCCTAGGAACATGGAATGTTAGGACTTTATACAATAGCGGGGCAGTAGAGATATTAACGCGGGATTTAGATAAATCGCTCTTGGATATAGTCGCTTTACAGGAAGTTAGGTGGCCAGGAGAAGGTAGTCAGGAATCAGGAAGCTTTGCATTATACTACGGGGGTGCAGAAAGACCTGCATTTGGAACAGGTTTTTTAGTCAGAAGGAGGATCCTATCCGCTATCCGAGATATTAAGTTTGTTAGTGATAGGATATCATACATAATTCTTAAGGGTAAACGACATGAATTTGTAATTGTAAATGTACATGCCCCCACAGAAGATAAAGATAACAAGATCAAGGATGAGTTCTATGAAGAATTAGAATGCTTATTTGATAGCCTTTCACGATATCATATGAAAATTGTCTTGGGAGATTTTAATGCAAAAGTGGGGCGGGAAGATATATTCAAACCAACAATAGGCAAATTCAGTCTTCATGAAGATAGTAATGACAACGGGGTTAGATTAGTCACATTTGCCACATCGAAGAATCTCATTGTTAAGAACACAACATTTCAGCATAAGGATATTCATAAATACACCTGGACGTCCCCAGATGGAGAAACTCGGAACCAGATAGATCATGTATTAGTAGATAAACGCTGGCACAGCAGCATCATCGATGTTAGATCAGTTAGAGGGACAGACTGCAATTCGGATCATCATCTGGTGAGAGTGAAAATCAGACAACGGCTATCGCTTATGAGAGGAACAATTGCTAAAGATGATTCTGTAAAATTTGAATTAAAAAACTTGAAAAATGATTAAATGCGGCAAGAATACCAAATCAAAATTGCTAATAGATTTGAAGTACTGGAATCTTCAGATGACAATGTGGCAAACGAAGAAGGAACTGATATAAATAAAGAATGGGAGGCTATAAGAGATACTATTACATTGTCAGCATCAGAAAGCATTGGTTGTTTAAAAAAGAGGCAAAACAAGAAATGGTTTGATGACATTGTGAAGAAAAGAAAGCTAGTAAAATTGAAATGGTTACACGAGCCAAATGAGGTAAATTTAGAGCAAATGGGTAGTATTAGACGGGAAACCATCAAGTTACTAAAGGGTAAAAAGAGGGAATATTTGAGAGAGAAGATTAATGATCTTGAAATGAATGCAAAAAATAGGAACATTAGAGAATTATATCAGGGAATTAGGATAGAGAAGAAAGGGTTTCAGGCTAGAACAAACATAATTCGGAATGAAAATGGGGATATGATTGCAGATTCCAGGAGTATATTAAATAGATGGAAAAGTTACTTTAATCAGCTATTAAATGTACATACAGAACAGAACATTGAGGAGGATAAGTTACAGACAGCAGAAATGCTAGTCGAAGAACCAAGTGCATTAGAGGTTGAAATGGCAATAGAAAAATTGAAGATGTATAAAGCATCAGGTTCAGATGAGATACCAGCAGAACTGATAAAATCAGGGGGAGAAAAATTGATGGACAAGATATGCTGGTTGCTTAGTATGATTTGGGAAAAAGAAGCTCTTCCAGATGAATGGAAGGAATCAATTATAGTACCAATTTATAAGAAAGGAGATAAAACTGATTGCAACAACTACAGGGGCATCTCATTACTTTCAACTTTGTACAAAATTCTAACAAATATATTAGTAAGCAGACTTACTCCCTATATTGATGACATTCTAGGAGATCATCAATGTGCATTTAGAAGAAACAGGTCTACAACAGATCAGATTTTTAGTATAAGACAGATTTTAGAAAACAAATGGGAATATAATGGTACTGTACATCAACTATATGTAGACTTCAAAAAAGCATATGATTCAATTAAGAGGGAGAAGTTATATAGTATCCTGCTGGAGTTCGAAATTCCTAAAAAGTTAGTTAGACTTATACGAATGTGTCTAAATGGCACAAAGAGTAGGGTGCTTGTAGGCAAACAGTTTTCGGACACTTTTGAAATCCAGAATGGGTTGAAGCAAGGAGATGCACCATCTCCTCTACTATTTAATTTTGTACTAGAGCATGCCATTAAATCTTTAGAGAATGAGGAAGGCTTACAACTGAATGGTATTAATAAGCTGTTAGTTTATGCTGATGATGTAGTATTATTGGCCGATAGAGAGGAGACACTAAAGGCCAACACGCACACACTATTGAGTAACACTAAGAAATTAGGACTGGAAGTAAATATCAATAAAACTAAATATATGGTCACATGTAGAAATTCATTATATAATGGAAATGGACAGCTAATGACAAATGAGGGAAATTTTGAGGAAGTGGCTGAATTCAAATACCTAGGAACAATAATCACAAATAGGAATGAGATGCATAAAGAAATTCAACATAGGCTCAATTCTGGAAATGCGTGCTATTATGCATTGCAGAGACCCTTGATATCCCAACTCCTTTCAAAAAACGTTAAACTGAAAATATATAAAACTATTATTCTACCAGTTATATTATATGGGTGCGAAACATGGACTCTTACTTTAAGGGAGGAAAGGAGATTACAAGTATTTGAGAATAAAGTACTTAGGAAAATTTTTGGACCAAAGAGAGATGAACAGACAGGTGAATGGAGAAGACTACATAACAATGAACTACATGGTCTTTATAGGAAGCCAGATATAATAAGAACAGTTAAGTCTCGTAGACTGCGATGGGCAGGACATGTTGCACGTATGGGGAATGAAAGACTTGCATGGAAGCTTCTTGTAGGAAAGCCAGAGGGAAAACGCCCAGTTGGTAGGCCAAGAATGAGGTGGGAGAATAACATTAACTATGATTTGAGGGAAGTAGATTATACAGGGAATGATTGGAAAGTATTAGCTCAGGATAGGGATGTATGGAGAGCGTATGTCCGCGCGGCCATGAACCTACGGGTTCGATAGTGCCAGTGAGTAAGTAAGTATGTATTGATCTCAAATGTTGCAACCCGTCTATTCCCTTACTGTGCCCATAGTTTTGTATGTTTTCACTTCACACTCGACGCGTCCTAAAATACGCCACTCTCCCACGATCTCACCTGAGAAATCTCTCCGGCAGCATCTGTAATCTAAGTTGCTCTGTCTCTCTACAGAATGCTATAATATGTTGCCCTTTCCCGGTCATTGCATAGAGGGCACTATTCAATACCTTTTTCGCTTGTTAAATTATGAGTCATCCATCCCCCAAATGAAACCATGCAATAGCATTTCCATCGTTCCCAACCAAAGAGTCAATACACAGTAAAACTTGTTTAATCCGGAAAAATAATAATGCGGAAATCTGTCCAATACGAACAAATTTATTGGTCCCGGCAAAATAATAGTAATTTCACGTGAATTTTTGCATACAACGGAATCTGTCCAACGCGGAAACGGAAGGATATTTCTACACAATGCATGAAAAAAATGATAAAGCATAAAGCTTTTCCTTTTTTCACTGAAGACAGGTGCCAAGATGGCTTTTACAAATAGTAATTCAAACCAAATGGACAAATAAATATCAAAACAAAACAAACCTAATTGTCACTGACCCTAAAGTTCATTGTTAAAAGCTGTTGTATTTCACATGCCGATATGTACTTTGATAAATGCTCCATCGCCACGATCGGTATATTATTGTTTCAACTTGTTCGTTGCAATAATTTTGATTGAATCACACGTGTCTCTTGTGCTTTGTTCCCAATTTATAATGTCGAGTAAAAGGAAAGCAAAATAATTAGTACCGAAAAAAATAGTGTTGCCTGTTAAAATAAAAATACTTGGCCATTTATACGCGTTGGCGAGTCGTTTGCGTCTATATCACGCTGTTTCAATGTTAATGAATCAAGAAATCCGAAGACAAAATAAGGAATTCTATCGCAGAATTCGCAGCTGAATATCAATCTGAATTGAAAGACCTTTTAAAAGCGGAAAAACAGGGGAAAAATACTAAGTTCTTTAAGTCCTTGCCTAAACCTGACAGTAATAATTAATAGAAATTGTTCAAAATCTCTCACTAATTTATTTTATTTTTATAATATTCTATAATCTTGGAACATATCCCCTATATATCCATACAAATTACCATTCCATATTCACGGTTTCTGTATTCGCAACATATTTGCGGAACATTTCCCCCGCGAATAAGGAGCTTTTACTGTATAGATTCGGATTCGGCCTCATTGCACACCCGTTATGCGAAACACAGATATCTGTCTTGCAAATAACAATTGCGCTGTAAAATCTTAAATTAGTTAAATTCTGAGACCGATCTTTCACATGTAGCGTTCTGAATTTACGGAATAAAGATGGCTGAAACGTATGTATCATTCTCATTAAGCGAAAAAGTGAAAGTGATTGAAGATAAATCTCCAAACATTTCCGGACCGATGCTCCAAAGTCAAAGCTCTAGCTCTTGTTAAATCCTTAAGGGAATAACGATTTCAAGGAATCTTCAGGTTGGTTGGACAGTTTTAAAAGACGACACAATGTAGTGTGGAATGAAATTTGCGGGGAATCAAAGAATGTGGACGAAAGTGTAGTTAGTGAGCGAAAACCGAAACTGCATACTTGAATTTCAGGATACGCGCCTAAGAGACATTTTTAACGCTGATGAAATGGGACTGTTTTTTCTCGCGTTACCGTCGAAGTCGCTCATCCATACTATATTTCACTTTTCAATGACAGCGGAACTACAATTAATCCAAGGTACATAAAAATACATATACGGTACTCTAATCCAAGATTATTAAAAAGATTTAGTTTTAAATTATAATGCGGAGTTTTGTCCAATGTGGAAAAAAAATGGTCCCGTGCGATTCCGCTTTGAGCAAGTTTTAGTGTACTTTGAATCCACGTAATGACGTCATCCTTTATATGGCCAGCAGTTAGCTATTGAGTTATGTGCGTGAAAATGTTGCTGAGTTAATTAATATAATCTGGACCTGGATGGCGTGGGAAAGGTAAAACTATTTACAAAGGTAGAGGTCATATAATCTGAAGACAAATATATTATTTATTTTTATTTTATAAGTGGTAATTTTATTTGATTTCTAAGAACTTCTAGGGTCAGAAATCCTCAGGATATTTATGGAATATATATCCTCATCATATCATAGTCTGTAATTTATTAAATATTAATTTATTTTGGAGAATTAAATATGAAAGTAGGGAAGATGTTTTACATGTGAACGTTCTGCATTTGACCTTGACTTCTGCTTACCGAATATGTTAATCTACTGCTCCAAAAACAGCAGGTCCGTCTTATATTACAAAAAGTAATAAAAACTCTCACCTCGTGTCCATCTCAGGGCCGGATAAAGGGTTGAGATGCGATGAAGCCTCTTACATTGAGGATCTGTGAATAGCAAGAATGCTACCAGACCACCCGAGATGCATAATTACAAGTGCAGTTGAATGAAATGAAACGAAGTGTGGAGAAATGGTGGAATGAAATTTGTAGCAGGGAAAAACGTACGAATTCCCGGAAAAAACTTGCCCAGATTCCACTTCGTCCACCACGATACAATGTGAGACGCTAGCGGTGAGAGCCCAGCCACCATGGCTCACAAAAAGTAGAATGAGTCTGAAAATCAAACTAATACGTAAGGGTATATATGTTTTGTGGGATATAAGTCAGTTAAACACTGCACATGGTTGCAAGAAAATAAATCAGATTGGTTGAAACTGGGGTTTAAATATGGAACCTTCAGAGTACAATCTCAAACATTACTGCTTGAGGTAATTTGCTATACAGGGTGAAGATTATTTAAACCGACAAACTCTGGGACGTTGTAGGGACACCAAAACAAAAATATTTTTCCCTAATGTCATTTCTTCCTACGAGGATTATTTAAACCGGTAGTGGAAGATTTATCTGGTGGCAAATTAATTAAATCAACAAACACTTTTGCATTTTTATTACCAAGAGACAACACATTAACACAACGCAAGTACTTAAATTACAGTAGAGGTTCAAAAATGCCTCAATTGACATGTAAACAAGGTTTAACCGGCGGATCATGTTTTAACACGGGCAAAAAAAACTCCAGGAGAATCGTTAATTGCTCCTGATGCTGCTACTATCTGGGCAACCAGATCCTCCTCTGATGCAACAGGAGTTGTGTAAACAAGGTTGCGTATCTCTACCCACACAAATAAATCCAGAGGGGTCATATCTGGGAATCGAGCAGACCATGGTACAGGACCACCTCTGCCAATCCACTTTTCTGGAAACCGTTGGTTCAAGAATCGACGCACACTACGACTGAAATGTGCCGGCGCTAAGTCATATTGGAACCACATGCGTTGCCTTGTAGGAAGCGGGACGTCTTCCAGCAATTCTGGCAATGCTCTGCCGAGAAAATTGTAATAGTGCCTGCCATTTAATGGCCTAGGTAGGAGATCTGGCCCAATTAAACACGCCCAACAACACCAGCTCATGCATTAACGAAGAACCGCACTTGATAGGCCTGAGTAACTGTGGCATGTGGGTTATCCTCACTCCAAACATGCGCATTGTGCATGTTGAAGACTCCATCACGCCCGAACGTTGCTTCGTCTGTAAACAACACAGAGGATGGAAATGTAGGATCAATTTGACACTGTTCCAGGTACTACTGCGAAAACTGTGTTCTGGGTGCATAATCAACTGGTTCCAGGTTGTGGATACGCTGTAAGTGAAATGGATGTAAGAATTGCTCATGACGGACGTTTCTTACATTCGTCTCCATGTTACGCGCAATTGCACGAGTGCTGATTGAAGGATCTCGCTCCACAAGCTGCAGGACAGTTTCCTCAAATCGCAGCGTTCTTACTGTGCGACGGCGTCCCTGTCCAGGTAATCTGCTAAATGACCCGGTCTCACGCAGACGTTGGAACACAGCAGTAAACGTCGTATGATGCGGGATACGGCGATTAGGATATTGTTGTTGATAAACCCGCCGTGCAGCTCGTCCGTTGTGGTGCGCTACGTAGTACGCACCAACCATATCACTGTACTCACTCCAGGTGTATCGCTCCATTAGTAAACAGATACAATTCACTACTAGACTGGTGGACAAAACAATGCCTACCATCAACAGCAGTTGCAGTCATGACAACTGAAGAGCGTAATACGCCCTCTACCGGTTGAAATAATCCTCATAGGAAAAAATGACATTAGGAAAAAAATATTTGTTTTTGTGTCCCCTACAACCTCCCAGAGTTTGTCGGTTTAAATAATTTTCACCCTGTATATTATAGGTATTTGCTATATAATGTTGTAAAATGCTAGGAAACTTTAAGGGCCAAACGGTCCCCGATAATCATATGGGCGTCACATTCATCATCTTTCATTTACTTCTTAGATTAAGTTTAGGAGTAAGGACTTTCCTGGCCCACTACTTTCATCATCATTATCACCCATCATATCATCGGGACAGCATAACCCCGTTTTCTAAGCACCCCAACCTCAGAACTGGATTACAATTGCGTTAATGCCACGAGAGAACACCACAAATGTCAAAGAAACTGGAGCATTGAATGTAAACTTTTTGAAATAATCGTATGTTTGTCCTGTTTTATATGACTATTATTGTATTTTTTTTTGTATTCATATGTAACATATGCTTGTTCTGGTGAGTGGAAGAGAAGGCCACATGGCCTTAACTCCACCAGGCTAAATAAATAAATAAATAAAATAAAAATAAATATAATTGAGATGAAAACATATCCCTAGCAACTATAGGTATAGTGTTAAAAATTAACTAACTCATCGAACCTATAGCTTCATGGCCGCGCAGACATAAGCTCTCCATGCATCACCATCCTGAGCTAATGTATTCCAATCATTCCCTGTATAATTTACTTCCCTCAAATCAAGGTTAATGTTATTCTCCCACATCATTCTCGGTCTACGAACGGGCGTTTTCTTCTGGTTGTTGGCATAAAATAGGGTCTCCCCCCTGCAGGGTCAAAGAAAGACGAATTAAGTTTCGATCTGGCAATACCATCGTAATTGTCCCGCTAATTTTCATACAAGACGCTTCCATGCACGTCTTTCGTTCCCCATTCGTGTCACATAAACTACCCATCGCAGTCTACGAGACTTAACTGTTCTTATTATATCTGGCTTCCTGTAAGTAGTAGTAGTAGTAGGACTTTATTAGACAAAAAGTAAGATATTTACAATATTATTTACAAATATGGGTCGCACGGGCCGTAAGCCGTACGTGCTGTTGACAGTCCGTTACAATAGAGTAATAATTGGTACTAGTGTAAAGAAAAATAAACAACAAAAAAGCAATAACATTACAATTACATAAAGAAAGCACAATAATATTACAATTAAATAATAACACAATAGCATTATACACTAATTAATTTATATATAATTGTTAAGAATTAATGGTATTTCATTTTGATAACATATATTTATTCATGAATCAGTGTTGTCCTTCCTATAAAGACCATGCAGTTCACTGTTATGTAGTCTTCTCTATTCATTTGTCTGTTCATCTCTCTTTGGTCCAATTTTTTTTTCTACGAACGTTATTCTCAAATACTCGTAATCTCCTTCCCTCCCTTAAAGTAAGAGTCCATGTTTCGCAACCATATAATATAACTGGTAGAATAATAGTTTTATATATTTTCAGTTTAACGTTTTTTGAAAGGAGTTGGGACGTCAAGAGTCTCCGTAATGCATAATAGCACGCATTTCCAGAATTAAGCCTATGTTTAATTTCTTTGTGCATCTCATTCCTATTTGTGTTTATTGTTCCTAGGTATTTGAATTCAGCTACTTCCTCAAAATTTTCCTCATTATTTACAGTTCTGTTAAAACAAGTGTTTCTATGATGCCCAATGCTGATATCCCATACATCACTGTTACCCCTAGTGTTCAACTGTAACACGAGGACTTTCAGGACCCCAGTAGGTGCAATTATGGCGATTAATTGAGCCATATAATTTTGAGTGGAAACGCTGCATCTTCTGCCCGGTACCATTGACAGAATTGAAATCTCCGGTCAGGATTATCTTCATTGCGAGCATGGAGTATTGTTGAAATGTAGCTTTCCAGCACAGATGCTTCAAGATAAGTCCCGAGCAGTGTGTCGTAGTGATTTCTGTGGGGATCGAATGCGTCTCCTCTTCTTTTCCAGGGCTGGTGGTCGTCCAGAACGCTTCTTGTTGGCGTGAACGGTTCCATCTGCATGAAATTTATGTATGATGCGAGCAATGATCCGGTGCGTCGGTGGCAGAACTCCCTTCTGACCCGTCTTTGTACTCCGTTTCTCATTTTCCAATAACATTTAAGGATAAACTTTATCTCTTTAAAGCTAAGTTGATCCTCTGACAGTACTTACTCTTGAAAAAACAAAACAAGTCAGCACGTTATGGGCAATAAAAGTGTTGGTACTGTACATTTTTGAGACACCCTGTATAATTACGGAATAAAAAAGTAGCAGTTATCTTAGCCTTCAAAATAAATCCAAAATATACAAAACTCTCCTGAGACCTGTCATGCTGCATGGAAATGAAACTTGACCATTGATTGAAAATTATGAAAATAAATTAAGTCTTTGAAAGAAATGGTGTAAGGAAAATCTATGGACCGATAAATGAAAATACCAAATGGTGCAGTAGATATAATTATGAATTATACGACTAATACAGTGATACTGACGTAGAATAATAAAAATAATAAAATCTTCGGGGCTGAGATGGCTGAGCCATCTACATCGACTGGAAGAAACAGACATTGCCTGTAGGGTCAAATTCTCCAAAATAGAGGGAAGAAGAAAACTTGGAAGACATTTAACCAGATGGCTTGACAGTGTTGTTATGGGATTCCTGAGATGTAGAGGAGGACGGAGGACGGAGATTGGTGGAGGCACATAATTGGAGCCACAGAGTATTATATACAGAGGAGAAACTGCATACAGTGACACCTAAAAATTTGCGATGGAGTCAATGAACAAACTACAATGAACGAAGGAGTGGTAGCGCTTTTACTTCGTAGTAACAGGATATGTAACTAAATGAAACAAATGCAAGGCACACGGTGTGTTCACCACAATTATATGTTATAATACTCTATGGTGGCACTCGGGAATATGGGAAATTAGCCATTTTGTAATTGAAAATTTCAACTGCCATCCTTTTTTTTTTCCTATGTAGATGACACTGTAAAAATTATATGTTGTCGAAAGTTAAAAATCATTACTTATACTTTATTTGTCCACCGCTGTGGTCTCGAGGTAGCGTGCTGCCTTGTCACGCAGCGGGCCCGGGTTCGATCCCCGGTCGGGGCAGTTTTTCTGGGTGAGGTTTTTATCGGGGTTTTTCCTCATCTATAAGACAAAGTCAGGAAAACTTTAAGGCCCAAACGGTCCCCGAAATCATATGGCCATCATCATCATCCTTATCATTATCATCATCCTTCACCGGTGTGGAAAGTAAGGGGAATCTACCACACCTACTATTCCCTAGTAAAGTTGCAAGCATAGCATGAAAATGCTATGATTGCAGTGAAGGACCTGCCCTCGGGCAGAATTACTATGGACGGATGGATACTTTATTTTACTCTAATTCCTAAGTAAATTCAAACTTGTTTACGTTTTTGATGTGAATCTATTTTCAAAGATAAACCAACTAGAAGTGATGAAATACTAAGATTTGTTAGGTTAGGAAGAGTGCGGTTAGTGTACATCCATTATTAATAAACATTTAAAAAATGTGAGTGACTTTATAAAGGATTTCAGATGTACGACATGGCTGAGGTTCTGTAATAAATATTGTATACAACATAATACATATTGTATAAAATATGTATTTGAGAGTAAAGGGTAGGCCAATTGTATATAAAAGAGCTCATAATACACGTTTTTCATTTAAATAAACGAAAATAAATTAACATGCTTTATTTATTTTCATTCCTCCCTTCTGTTAAAATTAAAAAAATAATTCGACAATTATTCACCAGATGGTGTTGTATAATTGTAATTCATAATTTTACCACCAGACGATGCTGAATTTCATATGTTTTAATAGTCACAGATTACATATTATAATACTCTGTGTTATTAGTCACAGAGTATACATCAGCAATATACTCTGTGGCATTAGTACAATCGCAAAATTTTATATGTCTGCAGTTAGTTCTACATAAGCGCCGCTTCTGGCATGTACGCAAAACTTACCCACTTTCTCATCTATATACTCTGAGAATGGAACGGCCAAGGCCTGCAATTGGCTGTAATATTGAATATATAAAGGGTGTGAATGTATAATAGCCGACATTTACTTATACAATTGAAGACAATATTAATGAATTGCATGTTTGTAGAATTTTATATTAATATTTAGGCGCAGTGCACGGGTAAAATGTGGACCTAACATGCTCTGGGTAGATCAAGCTATTTAAAGAATAAGTAACTACAATAGACATATAGATTATAGCGCATTCCAAACTCAATCTGTAAGACTTAGTATGACGAGCCGCGTAATAACAGAGAACTAATAAAGATAATCATCCAAATAAGTTTATAAGCAGAGTATTTCCGTGGCTGGGCCCATAATATTCACGGAGTTATTTCATTACTTTAATAGGGTAGATACCAGGCATCAATAATCAATTTCAATAAATATTCTAATCGGAGCTAATAAATGATCTATAATCATGAGTACTTGACGGGTTCTTGAATACTGCATTAAGCTATTGCTAACTAGGGTTCAAGTGATCTATTACTTAAATAATAACACAACATGTCAAATTAGTAAATATATTTAAATGAATGAGAATATAATCAAAGAATATAAATAAATAAATAAATAAATAAATAAATAAATAGTAACTTTACAAATGTGAATTGGATATATAAATAACAAATGATATAGGCAGTCTTGATAAATGGCATAATAATAATAAAGAACAATTCGTACCAAACAACATTCATGCAGCATTCTCTCCTAACTGAAGCTTAGTTTCTCCATGACATCTCCAAGTCAATTTTCCTCTTTGCAGAAAGCTGGAGGTAAGCAATAAATCGGCGATACACGCCGCAACTCAAGACGAACCCAAAAGGGAAGACTGGCGGTCGGTCAGAAACTCCTAAACGACTGACACAAATCGTTCCGTGTCGCGGATAGATGTTACGTCGGCGCACGTAACCAATGAAGAGGGAATGGTAAGAGTGTATTCTGAAAAGATGGCACATATATACTAGCAGACATCGGTGGAATAGAGCTATCGCAGGGCAACACACAGATATGTCCAGCACACGCAAAATGTATCTTCTACATGGTTCTGCAGAAAATAATGATTGTGAATATATTTTTAAATATCCTTTACCGTTTATGTGGAAATTTCATTTAATTATGACTACCTCTCCAATATAGTTACTCTATGAACATTCAAAATGGCCCACAGTAACAATGTAAATAAATAGATCCAATTCTAAAAATATTTAAAAATACATTAATTATATAAAATTCTACAAACATCCCATTCAATAAAATTGCTTAACTAATTTTCAACTATTATACTCTCCTACCGATAAACATTATAAATGAAGGGTTTAGGGCAATAACATGATAAGCCACATATTGTTCTTTCTAATGTTTCAAAACATTATAAACATTAATTGGGCAGCATTGTGTGTCTAACTTATCACTGGCGCACTTACAAATTACTTTATGGATATTTCAATACATTTATTTGTTATCATTGTAAGAAATGACATTTCATAACAGATGTGGCTTATCATGTTACTGACCTACCTAAGCCCTTCAGATAAATTAAAATATTTCTCAAAGAAAGAAACGAAGTTACTTTCTAATGTTCATATATTATAGGAGCTAAAAAACATTAAAATTAATCGACTTTTTTACATGACTTACAATATCGCTACACAATTCAACTTAACTACACACTACGTTAACATATATTTACATTACATCGAATTACTATTTACCCTTATTAACATTAACTTTAAATGCAAACAGCTCAACTACAGAATATATATTTACACTATTGTAAGACGATGAAATTATTCAGCAACTTAATGATAGTGATAATACTGCTTACTGTGATATAGAAATAAACTTGTTTCAACAAAACATAATCAAAGTTAGAGAGATTTGTATAAAGTTGACACATGTAAAATATTACGATTATAAACAAGGTTGTTGCACATACTGTACACAGGTGATATGGAATTATCCAGATTATTATTAACGCGTTGGGCGTCCTTAGTAACATTTTGGTGTCTCGTCCACAGAAGTGCAGAATTGTTCATCAGAACGCTCGTGTGTGGGAGAAAATACTGTGATACCTTGGACCTATCTTCCTATGGAGGATCCCGATATTATTAAGTGTTTTTCACTCGGGAGTGGGGAAAATGTTGTGGGACGTTTTTTCCTCTTCTCCCACTGGAGGATCCCGATATTCTTAAGTGTTTTTCCCTCGGGAGTCGGGGAAAATGTTGTGGGACGTTTTTTCCTCTTCTCCCACTGGAGGATCCCGATATTCTTAAATGTTTTTCCCTCGGGAGTCGGGGAAAATGTGGTGGGACGTTTTTTCCTCTTCTCCCACTGGAGGATCCCGATACTCTTTAGTGTTTTTCCCTCGGGAGTCGGGGAAAATGTTGTGGGACGTTTTTTCCTCTTCTCCCACTGGAGGATCCCGATATTCTTAAGTGTTTTTCCCTCGGGAGTCGGGGAAAATGTGGTGGGACGTTTTTTCCTCTTCTCCCACTGGAGGATCCCGATACTCTTCAGTGTTTTTCCCTCGGGAGTCGGGGAAAATGTGGTGGGACGTTTTTTCCTCTTCTCCCACTGGAGGATCCCGATATTCTTAAGTGTTTTTCCCTCGGGAGTCGGGGAAAATGTTGTGGGACGTTTTTTCCTCTTCTCCCACTGGAGGATCCCGATATTCTTAAATGTTTTTCCCTCGGGAGTCGGGGAAAATGTGGTGGGACGTTTTTTCCTCTTCTCCCACTGGAGGATCCCGATACTCTTCAGTGTTTTTCCCTCGGGAGTCGGGGAAAATGTTGTGGGACGTTTTTTCCTCTTCTCCCACTGGAGGATCCCGATATTCTTAAATGTTTTTCCCTCGGGAGTCGGGGAAAATGTTGTGGGACGTTTTTTCCTCTTCTCCCACTGGAGGATCCCGATATTCTTAAATGTTTTTCCCTCGGGAGTCGGGGAAAATGTTGTGGGACGTTTTTTCCTCTTCTCCCACTGGAGGATCCCGATATTCTTAAGTGTTTTTCCCTCGGGAGTCGGGGAAAATGTGGTGGGACGTTTTTTCTCTCTTCTCCCACTGGAGGATCCCGATACTCTTCAGTGTTTTTCCCTCGGGAGTCGGGGAAAATGTTGTGGGACGTTTTTTCCTCTTCTCCCACTGGAGGATCCCGATACTCTTCAGTGTTTTCCCTCGGGAGTCGGGGAAAATGTTGTGGGACGGTTTTTCCTCTTCTCCCACTGGAGGATCCCGATATTCTTAAATGTCTTTCCCTCGGGAGTCGGGGAAAATGTTGTGGGACGTTTTTTCCTCTTCTCCCACTGGAGGATCCCGATATTCTTAAATGTTTTTCCCTCGGGAGTCGGGGAAAATGTTGTGGGACGTTTTTTCCTCTTGTCCCACTGGAGGATCCCGATATTCGTAAGTGTTTTTCCCTCGGGAGTCGGGGAAAATGTTGTGGGACGTTTTTTCCTCTTCTCCTACTGGAGGATCCCGATATTCTTAAGTGTTTTTCCCTCGGGAGTGAGGGAAAATGTTGTGGGACGTTTTTTCCTCACTCCCACTGGAGGATCCCGATATTCTTAAGTGTTTTCCCTCGGGAGTCGGGGAAAATGTTGTGGGACGTTTTTTCCTTTTCTCCCACTGGAGGATCCCGATATTCTTAAATGTTTTCCCTCGGGAGTCGGGGAAAATGTTGTGGGACGTTTTTTCCTCTTCTCCCACTGGAGGATCCCGATATTCTTAAGTGTTTTCCCTCGGGAGTCGGGGAAAATGTTGTGGGACGTTTTTTCCTTTTCTCCCACTGGAGGATCCCGATATTCTTAAATGTTTTCCCTCGGGAGTCGGGGAAAATGTGGTGGGACGTTTTTTCCTCTTCTCCCACTGGAGGATCTCGATATTCTTCAGGATTTCCCTCGGAATCCAGGGAAAAATGTGGATTCTTTTTTCTTTTTTTTTTCCTTTTCGTTCCACTGGAGGATCCCGATATTCTTTAAGCTGTTCAATCAGGAGTCGAGAAACATTTTGTGGATTTTTTGTCTTTTGTATCACAGAAAAAGCGCGATATTTTTAAGTAAGTCTTACGGTAGCCCATTTTCTCTTACATTTTCCACTGGACGGTTCTACTATTCAAGTTGCTCTCCTAGATGTTCTGGGATGTGTTCGATTGTCTTCCCTCTCGAGGATGTCGATGTGGTTACAGTCCCTCTCTAAGAAGTCGGATATCATTTTGTAAGACATTTTCCCTTCTTCTCCCAATTATAATTGCTCCCTCGGAAGTTCGCAGGATATTAACACAATCAAATGTTTAATTTTACGCCGCATTGCCAATTGTGTGAATTAATTAAATTTCCTTTAGAATAGATTAACTAGATACCTGCTGTATGTGTTGTACACATATAATTTAGATGCTCATTTATGGTCCAACATCGATTTATGTTTTTTTAAAATTTAATAACTTATTTTCGCTTCAAGCTGTTAGAAAACACATTTTTGTCATGTTGATGAAGTTCACTTTGTAAGTAGCTTACTGGAATTAATTTTTTTTAATGTCCCCAGGTTTAAATTCATTTGTTTGTTGCAATACTTTACACACTGCATCCATGAAGTAAATAGAGATTACTTACGGTATACTCAGTTATTGTTATGCATCATCTTCAAATTAAAGCAGCCGATTTTGTTAATTTAATTCCTCTTGATTTTGTTGTCTTTCTTTATTATCTTGTTGATAATTTTTACTTTTTATATAATTAACTGTAATTTTTATCTTATTTTCCACAGTTTGTCTAGCATTTGTTTACTGTAAGGTCTTATACTTTCGGTTCATGCAGTTAATAGAATATGTTACGCTATTTTCTCTATGCTCAGTTATTGTAATAAATTACTTTTAACTTAAAACTGTAAAATATGTAAATTTAATCCCTTGTTATTTCATTTACTTACACAGAATTTAGAGAGTATGTATAACTAATAGAATGTATTTTCAATTTAAGATGCTGTTTCATAGCAACTGCTTTACAATAAGTTTCGCATAAAACTAACAATTTCTGTTGGGATCAGAACACAATTAATTTCCTGTCGTGTGGTTTGTATTATTGTAACTTAGGAACATAATATTACATCAATAAAATATTTGACGTATCAAATAAAAGTTCTATTCACAACAATTCGGGTAGGATGGAAGAAGGATTTACGTCCCCGTACGCCCTCTGGTCACGAAGTTTATTATGAAAAAGCTTTATTTTAAATACATTTATATTATTTTAAAGAAATGAGTACTATATACCGTGAGCGTTTGTTTTTAGTCCCGAGGGTCATGGGATCAATGGATACTTAGGGTGGGAAAATCCAAGGGACAAATTCTCCGGGAGGGAAGTTAAGCCGTGGGTACTGAGTCTGAAGATTTTGAGGCTCGTAAAAGTATCGCAAGCTTCTGTACAAAATTTAAATTATATATTATTATTGTTTTATTATTCAAGATATATTTAGAAGATGTATTAATGAAATGGAATAAGTCATGTAGGGGAATGGGAATCGACATTAATGGTCATTTACTGCACAATTTATTATTCGCTGATGACCAGATTATAATAGGACAAGATAAAGAAGATATAGAATATATGATCAGAAAGTTGGTCGATGCATTTGAGGTAGGTGAACTGAAGATAAATTATATTAAAACAGAATATATGGTAATCGGAGGAAATTCAGAAGATCTACAAATAAATAATATGATAATTAAACGTGTTGAAGAATTTAAATATCTTGGATCTATAATAGATAAATCTGGTACTTGTGAAAAATATATTATTAACAGAGTAAATTGTGCAAGGAAGGCGATTAGATCCCTGAATGGTCTTTTATGGAATAGAAATTTGACCAGAAAAACAAAAAAAGGGATTATACAGACAATAATAGAAAGTATACTTACATATGGATCAGAAAGCTGGACAATAAATGAAAGGATGCAGAAAAGAATCTTGGCTACAGAAATGGATGGATTACGGAGAAGTATGAGAATATCCAGGCTACAACATATTCGAAATACATATATCAGACAAGAAATGGATGCACAAGAAACTGTTATCGATAGGATAACAAAGAGGGCTCTACAATGGTATGGACATGTACAACGGATGCCGGAAGACCAGTGGCCTAAACAGGTGTTGGATTCGATGTTACCAGGCAGAAGGAAGAGGGGGAGAAGTAGAAGAACATGGTATGAGGGAATATATGATGCCATGATGAAGAGGGGTATGGAAGATGGACAATGGGAAGATAGGAATCTCTGGAAAGCAGGAATCAAAGGCAAACTGCTGTAAAGTGGAAAGCCTGTATTAAGTATTAAGTAAATTTATTATTATTATTATTATTATTATTATTATTATTATTATTATTATTATTATTATGGTTCAGTCTTAAGTGATCAAAATTGTTTGTTTTGTAAATATTACAGTGCTGTAAAATTCAATTTGTTTTTAAATTGCAAAGAACTAAAATGTGTGATGGTGACCCATCTCAAGGGCTAGTGGTCAGAGCTTCTACCTATAATTTACAGGGTCCCGAGTTCGGTTAAAAATTAGACCCATCTTAATTAATTACTGCGATTAATTAATATTTGAACTCTTTAACAAATGCACTGTAACACATTGTTGGGCTGTTTTTTAATTTCGCGGTCGAGGGCGCGTGTTCGGTCTCGCCTTTACCTGGAAAGCGGAGTTACGTTACTCTAATGATGTGATGGTATTTAACATTTTCCAATGCTGTTATTTTAACACAGTTCCAATATAATGGATCATATTATAATGATATTGTGAAAAGAAATATTACTGTCTGAATCAGGAATAGAACCGTGGACCTCTAGTTCTGCGTACTAGTGTGTAGCCCACCATCATTCTAGACCATTCTTTTCACAATAGCATTATATAATATTATAATATGATCCATTATTGGAACTGTGTTAAAATAACAGTATTGGAAAATGTTAAATAACATCGTTTACTGCTTATAAAAGTGGTCTCTTAGGCGCGTATCCTGAAATTCAACTATGCTGTTTCGGTTTTCGCTCACTAACTACACTTTCGTCCACATTCTTTCATTTCCCGCAAATTTCATTCCACACTACATTGTGTCGTCCAGCCAACCTGAAGATTCCTTGAAATCGTTATTCCCTTAGGGATTTAACAAGAGCTAGAGCTTGACTTTGGAGCATCGGTCCGGAAATGTTTGGAGATTTATTTTCAATCACTTTCACTTTGTCGCTTAATGAGAATGATACATACGTTTCAGCCATCTTTATTCCGTAAATTCAGAACGCTACATGTGAAAGATCGGTCTCAGAATTTAACTAATTTATCATTTTACAGCGCAATTGTTATTTGCAAGACAGATATCTGTGTTTCGCATAACGGGTGTGCAATGAGGCCGAATCTATACAGTAAAAGCTCCTTATTCGCGGGGGATACGTTCCGAAAATATGTTGCGAATACAGAAACCGCGAATATGGAATGGTAATTTGTATGGGTATATAGGGGATATGTTCTAAGATTATAGAATATAATAAGAATTATAAAAATAAAATTAATTAATGAGAGATTTTGAACAATTTCTATTAATTATTACTGTCAGGTTTAGGCAAGGGCTTAAAGAACTTAGTATATTTTCCCTGTTTTTCTGCTTTTAAAACGTCTTTCAATTAAGATTGATATTCAACTGCGAATTCTGCGATATAATTCCTTAATTCGTCTTCGGATTTCTTGATTCATTAACATTCAAACAGCATGATATAGACGCAAACGACTGGCCAACGCGTATAAACGGCCAAGCATTTTTATGTTTATTTTAACAGGGAACACTATTTTTTTTCTCTTCGGTACTAATTATTTTGCTTTCCTTTTACTCGATATTATAAATTGAGAACAAAGCACAAGAGACACGTGTGATTCAATCAAAATTATTGCAACGAACAAGTTGAGACAATAATATACCGAAAGTGGCGATGGGGTCATTTATCAAAGTACATATCGGCATGTGAAATACAACAGCTTTTAACAATGAACTTAAGGGTCAGTGACAATTAGATTTGATTTGTTTTGATATTTATTTGTCCATTTGGTTTGAATCACTATTTGTATAAGCCGTTTTGGCACCTGCCTGCACTAAAAGCAAAACTGCTGGTGATTAATATATATATAAAGCTACTACACCTACAATTCCCTAGTAAAGCTGCAAGCATAGCATAAAAATGCTATGATTGCAGTGAAGGACCTGCTCTTAGGCAGAATTACTATTATATATATATATATATACCTCTATGCTTTATAAATTTTTCATGAATTGTGTAGAAATATCCTTCTGTCTCCGCGTTGGACAGATCCCGTTTTATGCAAAATAACCTAAAATTACTATTATTTCGCCGGGACCAATAAATTTGTTCATATTGGTCAGATTTTCGCATTATTCACGTTCCGGATTAAACGATTTTTACTGCATACATATATAGTTTTGTGAATTATCAAGTTGCATACAATATCCTTAAGAAAAAATGACACTACAGATCTCTCAGATTTTTTTTCTTGAAAGGATCGATTGAGTGGCAGCTTTTAATTTCTACTTGTAGTAAGTTAAAATAAGGGGACAGTAGGACAATGAAAGGAAAAGAATGATATGCTCTGATATTCGGTATGTTTAATATTTCATTGACCTGAAATCTACATTTACAGTTAATAGACAAAATGTGAAACATTGTTTTTTTACATGAGACAATGAAACATCATTGGGCTCCAGTCATCTCACTTTACAGTATTTTATAAAACCCTGTTCTTTTTTCAATATTTTTCCTATAGTCCACGTATTTTCATTAGTCAAGCCAAGGTCACTGATTAGCTGCCACATTGAATTCAATAAGTTGTATGGTATGAGGAATTCCATGAACTGAGATTGCTTCGCTTTGCATAATGCAACACTACAGTATGACCTTGATCTGACTAATGAAAATACTGTAACTATAACTACAATTATTAACAACAATGAAGCTGACGTCATGAATCACAAAGATTAACATATTTCACTGACATTACCTGTTTAATAACTCTAACTATAAGTATTCACACATTAAATTTCTCGTAACTAACTTACCTATTGGCTTTATCGAACCGGTAGGTTCATGCCACACGGACATAAGCTCTTCATACATCCCTATCCTGAGCTAATGTTTTCCAATCATCCCTTGTATAATCTACTTCCCTCAAATCATGTTCATGTTATTCCCCAACCTCGTTCTTGATTTATCGACTGTGCGTGTTCCTTTTGACTTTCCAACAAGAAGCTTCCATGTACCTCATTCATTCCCTATCCGTGCCACATGTCCTGCCAATCGCAGTCTACGAGACTTAACTGTTTCATATTATATCTGGTTTCCTATAAAGATCATGTAGTTCACTATTATGTTGTTTTCTCCATTCACCTGTCTGTTCATCTGTTTTTGGTACAATATTTTTTCTAAGACCTCTATTCTCAAATACTGGTAATCTCCTTTCCTCCCTTAAAGTAAGAGTCATTGGTTCGCATCCACATAATATAACTGGTAGAATAATAGTTTTATATATTTTCAGTTTCGTTTTTTTTAAAGAATTGGAACGACAAGAGTTTCTGTAATGCATAATATCATGCATTTCCAGAATTGAGCCTATGTTTAATTGGATACAAGAATTCAAGTATGTTCAAGTGTAAACAAGAGCGTGGTGCCATTAGTATTCCGACATTTGCTGACTATTCCATCCATAGTAATTCTGGCCAAAGGCAGGTCCTTCACTGCAACCATAGTATTTTCATGCTATGCTTGCAGCTTTACTAGGGAATTGTAGGTGTGGTAGCTTCCACATGCTCACTATTATGTCCTGCTAATTTATCTGTTATAAAAGTTACCCTATCTTAAATAAAAAAATTAACTCAGTGGACAAAAATGAGACAATTTGTTAGCTACGATAGCGAAACACGAGTCCTTAAAAAAAATTATTATATATTACGATGCGAGGTTTTCACAGAATTGAGGAAAATGTTTAAAAACCGAGCGACAGCGAGATTCTGTAAAACACTTCACAAACGTGCATTGTACATTATTTTTTGCTCGATGTTGTTTTCAAAATAATAAATAATAGTAAAATAATAACATCTTTGTTGGAAATATTTGCGTTCATTATAACAGTGTGGGGTGGGCAATCTTTATTAATTGAAACTACACGAGGCCGTGAGACCAATTGTGATAAAATGCAAGCAAGTACGTATTTTTTGTTTTATATTGTTTCAAATAAAGTTCAATTCATTTAAAATACAGTGATTTGTTTCGTATAATGTATATTAACACTACCTTTCGGATATTTTTTATATATACATTGTATGTAGTATACGTAGAGGGCGTTTACTTCCCACACGCGTTTTGTAATATGTAATATTACAGTATAGTTATTTTATTATATTATTTAGGTTGGCGACCCCGAAATGTAGGAAGCTGAACTTTTAATTATGCTGTAGGTAAGTACGATAAAACACACCATCGGGCAAATCATATAAGGTCTGTTAGTGTCATTTGAAATGTCAATGTTAAGAATTAATTTTGGTCCAACCAAAGACACTAATGACTCTTGGAGAATAAAAAGACAATAAACTAAACGAGCTCATAAATGACAGAAATATAATCAATCAAAATAATTGCGATTACGTGATATGCTCATAAAATATAATGTAAATCTCAATTTATGAATAATCTACAAATGGAAATTAATTGCATTTAGAAAATTCGGCAGGCTGCAAAATGTATGAAAATATCATCATCATCAACAACAAGGATTAAGCCCAATGGCCTGTTCCGATCTCATTTTAGGTCGAATTGGTCTTTCCATCTCTTCAATGGTCTTCCCAACATTCTTCTCCCTTTTGGTTTATACTCATATATTCTCCTTGGTATGCGCTGTTCATTCATTGTATGAAAATATGTTGTCATAAATTACTTAAATCAGATCACCAGGACGATGATTGTTCAGGATAGAAGAGATTGGAAGAAGGTTGTAGAGAATGCTAACAATCTTACCTCAGACGTGTCGACTGAAGAAGAAAAGCCTCGCAACCGCAGGCAAAAGACGTAGCTCTAATTTTGGAAAGGATGTCATCATCATCATCATCATCCTGCCAGGTATTAGTCCTAGAAGAACTGTAAAGGCCTGAGAAAGCGGTTTTCGTGCCATCTTTTCATAGGTCGACCAAGTGACCGTTTCCCATTTCGACAATAGTTCATTATTGCCTTGGGGATCCTGGATCTAGGCATTCTTGAGACATGTTCCTTCCAGTTTAGCTGATATCTGGAGATGTAGTCCAGTATTGCTGACACATTAAGTTCTTGAAGGATTTCTACATTTTTCTTTCGATCCCATTTGGTGTAGCCAGCTGTTCGGCGCATATATCTCATCTCACAAGCTGTTAGTCTGCTTTCATCTCTCGTCCTTATAGTCCACGCTTCACTCCCATAACATAGGACTGGTCGAGCCATTATTTGATAAAGACGAGTACGAGTTTATTTTTGCACCAATGAAGGTTTTAAAACTCTATTAATGATTCCTATTGATTTGTTCGAATCGGTTTATTATAACACGTCTAAATTTAAAATAAAAATATTTTGTATCATTGAATGATATAGTAAAATAATTTGTATACTGTATAATACAAGTTCAGTAATAGTAAAGTAAATTCATCTCATTTCCCATTATTGTGCATTCACATTCTTTATCTCAATATATAAGAAATTTCGTGTCACGTTGTTTGTCCGCGATGGAATCATAAACTACTGAACCGAATTTAATAAAATTTTGCACACTGTGTGCAGTTTGATCCAACTTGAGACTTAGGGTAGTTTATAACTAAATTTATAGTCGCATTATTTTTTATTGCAAATTATTTGTTTATTATTTAACAAAGAGTTATAATTATCTGTGAGTTCCATACGATTCATACGATGGTAAGGTAATTGGTTTATTATTTAACAAAGAGACGCCCAGGTGGCTGTGCTTTTTGTTGCAACCGCGAATTTCAATTGAATTACAAATATTGATTATTTCATAATTTAAGTGTGTTCAGTGTTTATTTTATTTTCAATGTTATTAATTTCGTGTGTAAGTATTAGTTTTAAGTAATCTGGCTGAAAGACAGCAACTTAATTAAAATTTTTAACGTATACCTTAGCCACAGCAACGCGTGGCCGGGACTTCTACTTACAATATATATTCCTTAAAATTAATTTAATAATGAATGGTTGTTTGTTTGTACTTTATGCGTGGTCATACCGTTGATCCGATTGTGATGGGATTTTTTTGCAAAACGTTCAGAAGATTCCCGGGATGAACATAGGATATAAGAGAGTTGAGATACTCAACTCCTACACCCTTAAAAACACCCATTGTAGTGAAAAACGCGAGAAAGTCCCTTTTTTGCCCTTAAATGGCATACGCTGCCTAAACCATAACAAATACACCAAATTAATATACACAGAAATTAATATCTCAAAAAAAAATTTTTTTAACTCTACAAAGAAAGTCCGATATATGCATGTTTACCGTTTACCGATAACACAGAATAGCCATTTTTTGTCTTTCATTGATGCCAAAGAGATCGGGATAAGTAGATTCCCGGGCAAGCATGTGCTGCCATACCATTCATCCGATTGTCATGGGGCTTTTTGCAAAATGTTCGGGGTTTTTCTGGGAAGGTTATAGTTTATAAGATAGTTTTAATGCTCAAGCCCTTCACCCTTAAAAAGCACCTTCTGTAGTGAAAAAAATGTGAAAAAAAAAAGCTTTTTGTAAGCTTAAATGGCTTACGCTGCTTAACCATAACAAATACACAAAATTATTGTACACAGAATTGAATATCTAAAAAAAAAAACTCTACAGAAAAGTCCGCGACAACATATGTTTATCTTTTAAGGATAACTCATAATAACCATTTTTGTCTTTCATCGATGTCAAGAAGATCGGGATACGTATATTCCCGGGCAAGCATAGCAGCGCACGGCTGGTATTCTTTTATAGATAACTCAAAATAACGAATTTTGTCTTTCAGCTCATTTATGCCAAGTACATCGGAATTCGTTGTTTCCAGGGCATCGCTGGGTAATCAGCACGGGGTATCTAAAAATAATAACGATATAAATTTATATTTATTTTTCCTTCTACTTATTCAATTAAACGTAAAAACACATTATCATTTATTTAGGTGTAGCAGCGCACGCCGGGTATTAGCTAGCAGTAAATAAATATAAATATCCTCAACTCATGTCCAACTCAGGATTGAGTCGAGGAATGAGATGAGATGAAACCCCTATATTTATAGAGGTCTGTGTGTGACAAGTGTGCCGGCCGACCAGACCTGACGCACAGTTACAGGGGCGGATGAACGGAATGGATGAGATGAGTATGGAGAAATGGTGGAATTAAATATGTGGTAGAGGAAAACCGGAGAAAAACCTGCCCAAGTTTCGTTTCGTTCACCACGAAACCCATTTGGAGTAACCGAGACTCGATCTCGAGGCGAGCGTCTAATCGCTTGCGCTACGGGGCCACCTTTAAATTAATAGTATTATTTAATATTTAAATTTCATTCCTCTCTGAACTCAAATAATTTTATAATTTCCTGATTTCTAATAATAGTAACCCAGATTTAAATTTAGGTTTCCTATTCCTTTATTATTATTAGGCTATTATTATTATTATTATTATTATTATTATTATTATTATTATTATTATTGTAGGGGACGCGCCGTAGCGTAGTGGTTAAGGCACTGCGCTACAAGCCGGAAGGTCGAGGGTTCGAGTCCCGTGGTGGTCAGGATTTCTAAATTGACCCAAACCCTCTGGCGGCACTATGGTCCTGGGGTCGACTCAGCCTCTAACGGAAATGCGTACCAGACGCTTGCTCTGGGGTAAATGCGGCCGTCACGCAGGGCTGACAACCCGGCTGACATCAAGTGCCGATTGTCTAGAAAAAGTGGGAGCCTCAACCTCCCACTACCCTAAGGGCCCCCCGAGGTCTGTAGTGGGATCACTTTACTTACTATTATTATTACTATTATTATTCCCAATGCAAACGATTCCTTCCTTGTGTCATCCTCAGAATGAAACTAAACATCCCTATTAACCCAGCAACAACAGTAATTATAAGTGGACACGGCAAATCGAAGGCAGATCTCTACAGGATTGGCGCAATAGATGATCCCACTTGAAACTATCTGCAAGAGGAACAATCAGTACAACATCTACTCTACAGGTGTCCAAAACTACAAAATCAAAGGGACGAGATGAAACTAGAGATTGAAATGAAAAAAGCACAATGGCCAGTACCTGAACAGCAACTACTCTCGAGACACCTATAGCATTTTTCAAAATATACTAAAAACATAGACTTTGGCACTTTATAGACAAACTGTATTATTAGTCATTCAAAATATCTCCGCAGGCGGAAGAATAACGAAGCTCTGTTTGTTGCTACACGTGACGTCATATAAGGCAGTGTACACTGTCAGCGTCCCACGTCTTTTCCCCTCTGCACTCATAGATAGCAGTGTCACGTGTTCTATTCCTGCATAAACACGACTGTAGTGGCCTCCGCCAACAACTGTGCTTACTCTTTAAACGGGTAATAACATAAACAATCTTTGTATATATTGTATGTATTATATATATTGTGTTACCAAATAGGCAGAGAATATCAGATTAGGTTAAAGCAATTACGAACATGTATATAAGAACCATAATCTCAAATTAATTTGATGCAAATTCAAATATAGTATGTAGTATTACGCTATGTAGTAGTAGTAGCAGGACTTTATTAGACAAAAAGTAAGATATCTACAATATTATTTACAAATATGGGTCGCACGGGCAGTAAGCCGTACGTGCTGTTGACAGTCCGTTACAATAAAGTAATAATTGGTACTAGTGTAAAGAAAAATAAACAACAAAAACAGCAATAACATTACAATTACATAAAGAAAACACAATAATAATATTACATTTAAATAATAACACAATAGCATTATACACTAAAAACATTAACATTACAATTACATAAATAATATATTTATTAAACACAATGTGTACATCAAATTAAATTTAGCTTTTTACCAGTCTTTAATTAAATTGTTTAGAGGCAGAGTCCTGTTTTTACACTTCGCTAGATGATATTTTGGACATGGATAGTTGCATAATTTACAGATGCAGTCCTCCTTGGGTTCATGGTACATGTTGTTCAGGCATATATTCCCATGAAATCCATGGGCTGCGAAACGTGTGTACAGGTGCCGAAGTTCGAAATTCGGTTGCTTCCAGGTTTCTGTTTTCATTGCGTCTGTTTCCATAATTTCTGTCGGTATCTGGGCGGCTTTGTTCTGTCTCTCCTCGATGACGATTCTGTATGCTTGCGTTTCCGGTAGTCTGAAACAGTGTCTGATATCTTCGATGAAGAAGGATTCCTGGGCTATTGTATAGGCATAACTATTTCTTGTATATTTTGAAATTGACAGTGCTCTTTACGTAAAGAAAACACAATAATATTACAATTAAATAATAACACAATAGCAATAACATTACAATTACATAAAGAAAACACAATAATAATATTACAATTAAATAATAACACAATAGCATTATACACTAAAAAAACATTAACATTACAATTGCATAAAGAAAACACATTAATATTACAATTAAATAATAACACAACAGCATTATACACTAATTAATTTGTATATAATTGTTAATAATTAATGGTATTGCATTTTGATAACATATATTTATTCATGAATGAGTGTTGTCCTTATTTTTCGCGTTTTGTCCAGAAATTTACCGAGGTTTATCCAATTTTCTGGATTTACCAATAACTCGTAGCATGCCAATCTTTCCCGATTTGAATTTAGAAATCTTTCCGGTAATAACTGACGTCTCCAATATTCTAAATCATTACATTTTCCTAATATATGTATCTCATCTTCAAAGTTCCCGCACATTGGACATATTCGCATATCGTGATCGTCGCTAATTTTTAGAAATTTCCATGCCCCTAGCCTAAACCAAGCAAGCCCTGATCTCTCCTTAAATCCTAGGTTGAGTATATACGATTCTTTTCCCCAGACGTGTTTTAGGTCTCTTTGTAAACACAGTGAGCGTTTTCCTGTACATTCGGCGAAGGTATCTTGTTGGTTTACATCTAAGTACCTCCTCCTTATTTTTCTCCACACGTTCTTGCGATTTTCAGTCCCTTTTTCCCATATCCAGCCCATCCCAATCTTTTGGAGTTCTCTCCTAACCTCGTCTGCCCAAAATTTAACATCTATGTTTTTAATTTGGTGGTCGTAATAAATTGCTCTAAGCATTGTTTGTTCACCTTGGATTACTCGCAACCAGTATTTGAGTACACGAATTTTACAGTTAATGTCGTCCTGGAATGACCCGAATTCATATAAAATTCCACAGTTAGAAACGGCCTTACTAAGTCCTGTAATATACTTTAGAAAATGCGTATATACCTTATTTAGTATTTCCGTTCTTTGGAAACCCCAAATCTCACTACTATAGTGCATTACTGGCCTGACCATCGCTCCATACATTTTTTCTAATGTGCTGACTGGAATATCAGGCACTCGACCCAGAATACCGAGTACACTGTTAAGTTGTCCCCTCCCTTTAAATAATGCTATATCAATGTGTTTTTTCCACTTTCCGTTCATTTTCAACGTCGTACCAAGATATTCAAAATGTTTCACGTTTTGAAGAACTTGATCTCTGTATTTCCATTCCTCTGTTCTACCATAAACCGTCCCATTTTTAAAGGTCATTGTTTTTGTCTTACTAACATTTACAGTCAATCCCCAATTCCTACAGTATATTTCCAGTAGGTCAAGACCTCTTTGCAATCCCTTGATTGTCTTGGAACAGACAATTAAATCATCTGCATACAACAGGACTGGGATTCTAACATTTCCTATCGTAATGGGGCATACTGAATAAAGCCAATTAAAAAGAAAAAAAAATATTATTATTAGTATTATTATTGTTATTGTTATTATTATTATTGTTATTGTTATTATTATTATTATCATTATCATTATCATTATTATTATTGTTATTGTTATTGTTATTGTCATTATCATTATCATTATCATCATCATTATCATTATTATTATTGTCATTATTATTATTGTTATTGTTATTATTGTTATTATCATTATCATTATCATTTATCATTATTATTATTAACATAGTATGAATTGAGAAATAAAACCTATAATTTATCATGATAAAATGATCGATGTAAGGCAATGAATAGCAGGAGATTCCTTCATTCTATATTTTTTATTCAATGCCACCACGTTGTCATTTCGACATTCTAGTATTCTCTCCTGGCATGGCGTTATTATAACTCACTTCTGAGGTTGGGGCGCTTGGAAAGCGGAGTTACGCTGCTCCGATGATGATAATGAAGGCCAGGAGAGGCCATAATTCTAAACTTAATAAATATTTTAATGATGACCAGAGACCGTTTAGGCCTTAAAGTCTCCTGACATTTGTCTTGCAGGTGAGAAAATACTCCAAAAAAAAACATTACCTAAGAAACTTGTCTCGACCGGGGATCGAACACGGGTCCGGTGCATGACAAAGCAGCACGCTACCTCGAGACCACAGCGGTGGACCTTAATGTAAATATAAAACCCCTGAGTGAGACTATAGCTAAACCTGATAATGATATTTGGAAATATAACTGTGATAGGATTTTATAAAATTGAGGTTTTGTATTGGGTACATAAATGAACAAAAAAGTTTGCTCTTTCTTGTATGAGTGGTTTAAAATTGCTGTGTTATATAATCTAAAGTGTAATTTTTCGGCTGTTTAGAAATGAAGGATGTTAGTCTCATTAGGTATTGCAACGTTTTTATAGAGTTGACAGGAGACAGCGTGGGAATAGCTTTATATTTAAGTGTTCCTAGGATTAAAAAATTATGACCATAGAAATAATTGCGGTCATTTAACACCTCTAACATACAGCTATTCTGAAAAAGGAAACACGTGTTTAATATCCAGTCCTTTAAATTTGAAATCATTTTATAAGGTTCGTTATTAACTTTATTTCTTAAAAGAGAGGTAGATTTAATTAATTTATTCATAATTAAAACACCTGAATAAATTCTAAAACGTAAAATTTCTTGAGTAAATTCTATTTACAATTTTTGTTGTTAATGCGTTCTTACCTTGTTTTTTTTTCTAAAATTTCAAAGCAAATGGTAAGTTGCAATTTTATTTATACGATTCCTTTCGACTTAATCGTTATTTCACTGAACCTGAACTCGTTACTGAAACTAATTATTAGGCCCGCACTAGATACAACTAAATAATCCAGTCATGATAAAGGCCTACTAACTTCTTCTTCTTCTTCTTCCTTTCAAGTATTAGGCCAAGGCCTGTTACGATCCTATAGAAAATTTTCCCTTATGGGAAATTCTCGTATAAGACTTGAAAGCATAATAATAGCCCCTTCGATTGGTTGCTGGCCAAAGGAAGGCAAGACCAGTGATGGGGCTGCCATCTTATAGCCTCTGGTCAGGCTTTCTGGAGAAGAAAAGAAAATAAAGGAAAGAAGAAATGGAAGAAAGGAAGGACTCCCTAGCCCTCGGATGCCCTAATAGCGTCGGGGTCGAAAAACAAGAGTTAACCAAGAGAGGTTAGATAGTAAAGTTAGAAGAGTGCAAAACACAAGTAAGTGGAAGAAATGTTTTGCACAGCTTGGGCACCTTGTGATCACCATCCACATATCCCCTAGATGAGGACTCCTGAGGGCGCCTAGGATAAAATCCTGGATTAAATCATCTTCCTTAATTTGTGCATAATTCAAAACTTCTTGGGACGAGCAAATTGCCTTGTTAGTAATTCTAACCTACATGACTCATATTTATGAAGTTCCGAATTCAGATATCGGAAACGATCGACTTGGCAGAAGTATTTTTTTAAAATTATCTTAGTCGCCGATGATAATACTGAGTTGTGATTATTATACCATACATTTATTAGATTATACATCAGCTCAGGATAGGGATTTATGAAGTGCTTATGTCCGCGCGGCCATAAACCTACGAGTCCGATAGTGCCATTGAGTTAGTTGTTATACATTTAATAATAATATAAATAACCCCGGTCGGGATAAGTTTCCTGGATGTTTTCCCCGCTCCCCCCCCGGATATTTTCCTCGCCTGTTAGACAATTGTCAAGAAACTTTAAGTCTCAAACGGTCCCCAAACATCATAATTACTATTATATTCGCCATGTTTAGTATCAATGCGTGTGAATGGCGTGTTTCGTCTTATTGCTCTGATGTCTCGGAGGAGGCCTTGACATTGAGTTGAATGCTCATTCAGGGAGGCCCTCCATGTCCTTATGTGGTCAGAAAGTACCTACAAGGTGCGAGGTTAAATTTAGATACAGAAATAAAAAAGGAAATAATGTAATTAAAATTAAATCAATGAATTTCTAAAGTAAACACGGGAAAACACACTTTAACAAATTGGCTCAGGCTGTAGTGTTTGAGACTCGTATTCGGGAAGTCCCGACCATCTGACTGGGAGATTTCCTAGTTATAATCAGCCAAGCTAGCTTATTTATTTGTTATCAGAAATTTGCAAAACCCATTTTACTTTAATGTATACGGATTATAATTTGTGTCTAAGTTGTGATACATTATATAATTTTATCTAAAACACAAATGCTAGTTTGGAATATCATTAATCTTAGAGCCTAATAAACAAATTATATTGTCTTTTAAATTAAAATCAAACAATTTCCTTAAAAAAATCCACAACAATAGAAATATACAGCCTATTAGATAATAACATCAAAATTGCTATATGACTTTAGAAGTTAAAACGTCTAAAATTTGTATAAATAAAAACAAGAATAAAACGCAGCTTACTGGATACACAAAGATCTGAGACGCGATGTGAACAATTATTACCGATATTGTTTGTATACATGCAATTTAGTCTCCTCTGCCTATCACATTTATTATTAAGATTTTAGACTTCAATGCAGATTGATAGATTTTTTTAAGAAAGACTTCCAACAGATAGAGTCTACGTCTTAGGGTCAGTTTCACCAACAGAGGTAACTTTATTACGCTAGTTTTCCCCGTGTATAAAGCATAGCTTAAACTGGCGTAATACAGTTACTTCTGTTGGTGAAACCGACTCTTAGTCGATTTTTTGCAACTTAACAATGTTTTATTCTATTTTATCTTTTGTTCTTATTTATAGATGCCATTAACATCTACGGTTATATTATAAGCATCTATTGTTTTATTTATTTATATTTTATGATGCCATTAATTGGTGAATATTATGAAATGAATGAAATTTTAAACCAGCTTTTGCCTTAACGATTGAGGGAAACTAGGGGGGGGGGAGATTCAGTTATGTTGGTCGACATCAAAATTTGAATCCGAGATCTTCTGTACTCTTATACTTTTGTATTCACGTAGACTTTCACGGCCGGAGTTGCTATGATGATGTTGATGATGATTTCCGCGCTGTAGGCCGTGGTCGTGAGGCTTGTAGTTCCCCGACGTTTCGCCAAAGACTGCGTCTGGCATCCTTCTTTGGCGAAACGTCGGGGAACTACAAGCCTCACGACCACGGCCTACAGCCCGGAAATCATCATCAACATCATCTTATACTTTTATTTGTTCGTACTTTTAATACAAACCCTCGAAAGGCGACCCGAAACATCGGACTTCCTTGTTACGGAGATAGAATATGCAGCATGAAATGTAGAATAATGCAGTTTAAGAATCTTATCTCCCTCAGGGGTCCTCATCTAGGGGATATGTGGATAGCGACCACAAGGTGCCCAAGCTGTGCAAAACATTTCTTCCACTTACTTGTGTTTTGCACTCTTCTAACTTTACTATCTAACCTCTCTTGGTTAACTCTTGTTTTTCGACCCTGACGCTGTTAGAGCATCCGAGGGCTAAGGAGTATTTCCTTTCTTCCATTTCTTCTTTCCTTTATTTTCTTTTCTCCTCCACAAAGGCCTGACCAGAGGCTATAAGATGGCAGCCCCATCACTGGTCTTGCCTTCCTTTGGCCAGCAACCAATCGAAGGGACTATTATTATGCTTTCAAGTCTTATATGAGAATTTCCCGGAAGGATCACGCTGGAGGGAAAATTTTCTACAGGATCGTAACAGGCCTTGGCCTAATACATGGAAGAAAGAAGAAGAAGAAGAATCTTATCACCTGGTTTCGTCTTAACAATGAAATAAGTAATATCAAACCTATCGTCAAAAAATCTAATTAAAATAAAATAAATAATTATGACTGCCTTTTGTTATAGCATTTAGGAACAATTTTATTACATCAAAGCAAACACATGAAAATAACTAATTTACTCTCTAGTCTGTTTGTAGATGGTTTTTATATACAGCCTTCAGGGTATTCTAGGAAATAATCAAGTTTGATGACGCATTTAGACGCCATATTTATTATATGATAAACAATAGAAGGTTGTAATTCACACAATCGTAATTTACCTTTTCTTATCTTCACACTGACAACACAGTGTGTCTCAAATCACTAGGGCTAAAGTTGTACGCTATACATTCGATATTAAACAACCAAATTTACACTTTGAACCATTCGTGGTATTGTCGGTATGGAATTGTCAAACCAGTTGCGAAATTATTTTGAAATGAATTACCGGTAAATCAATTGATTTGGTATTTACTTGGTGAAATTTCATGATGTATTTAATAAATAAAACTATCAAAGTTTCATATGATGTCATAAATATGAATATGCGACGGGTCAACTCTAGAATTCGTTAGCAGCTTCAAATACCTAGGAATAACACTACAGACCACCGGAACAGTATTCTCGACGCATATACAAGAGCGTGCTACAGCTGCCACAAAAGCCATTTATGACATTCCAAAGTTACGAAACCTATCCCTACCAACGGCAATAGCATTATTCAACATCAAAGTTATGCCGGTTGCCACTTATGGAATCCAGCTAATATGGACATATCTCACAGCCAAAAATTTCATGAAACTTGAAAGCATAAAAGCGAGATTCCTAAAACGGGCTCTTTCAATTTCAAAATTCACAAGACATAGCTAAGCCTACATAATAGCAAAGGAGTCTTACTTCATAGAAGATATCCGAAAACACTTCGATCTACCAGAAACGCAGGCATACAAAACAGCAATCGAGGAGAGACAGAGAAAAGCCAGAGAGATTCCGATCGAAATCACGGAAACGGAAGCGTTAAACACAGACGAATGGAAAGGACCAAATTTTCGACTTCGCCACTTATACACACGCTTCGCCGCTCACGGCTTCCATGGGAAAATATGTCATAAACAAAGTTACCATGAACCCGAGGAGGCCTGCATCTGTAAACTCTGTAGCAAACCGTGCCCAAAGTATCACTTAGTGAAGTGCGAAAACAGAACCAAAACAATTCACGAATTAGTAGCAAAATGGTAAAACCATGTATGTAATATTAGTGTACACATTGTGTTTAATAAATATATATAAATATGAATATAAATATTTATGAAAATCATGTAAAACTTTGACAAATATGAAAATAAATTTGATGAAAATTTAAGTGGGAAGTAGCACTTCGAAGAATTTTCAATGTATAAATGATTGGATAATTTTTTTTTTTTACATCTCACCTTTTAAAGTTTCGTGTTTTCACGATACCCGTTTCAGAGGCCATTTCACCTTCATCTTCAGTTAAACTCCAACTGTTGAAATTTTGCCGTACAATTTTGCAGTAAAATCCGTACCAAATAGAAAATCTAAAGATGAAGTTTACGGCAAAATTTCAACAGTTAGAGTTTAACTGAAGATGAAGGCGAAATGACCTTTGAAACCGGTATCGTGAAAATACGGATATTTATGAGGTGAGATATAAAAACATTTTCTCCAAATCATTTATAAAACGAATGTAAATATTTATGAAAATCATATAAAACTTTGATAGTTTTATTTATTAAATATATTTTTTTGAAATTGTCAAACTTCCGATTCCGATTGAGGGTCTTTCCACTTTTCAGCGGTTGCCCTTTTACCAGCCGGTTGCTGGCCCTTCACATACACATGTGTCAATCACAGAGGTAGATGATCAACAGCCAGTGTAGGGGTGACATGTGGTTAGCATGTCGAGTCCCCCAGCCGTTATAGCTGGTTCCTCAACTTGACTTACAAAAAAATGCTTCTGCTTAACACAGAATTCTGTTTAACAAAACATTATTATGGAGTAAATTAATTTAAATACGTGGTGGCTCCGTAGGCGAAGTGATTAGTCACTCGCCCTCCACCTCTGGGTCCTGAATTCGCGTCTCGGTCACTCCAATCAATATGGTGTTCGGAGACAGAGCAGGTTTTTCTCGGGGTTTCTATCGTTTTCCTCTCATTCCACCACTTCTTCATACTCATGTCATCCATTTGGTGTTATTTAATTTTATCTGTGCGACAGGCATGCTAGTCACCATTCTCACATATCACAGAACAATAGGTCGTATCTCATATCATTCCTCGAACTGACACAACGCCGGGCCCGAATAGAGGGTTTGCTTTTATATTAAATTTTAACATTTTTACACAAAAAATTTCATTCACAAAATAATCTTAGTTTCATTCACTAAAAAAGTATTTTAAAATAACACTCAAATTTATATATCTATTTAAAAAGCAGATGAGTCAATTTTTTTTTCGTTTTTAAATTTATTTTTTATGGATATTGTTCTTTATACTGCTTCATATGGTAATAAAAGAATAAGTCAATTCGTCGTTCTATTAGCTATAATAAACAATTTTTGTTTTTGATAAGAAGAACAGACAAAAAACATAACACAGAAATAAGACAACTAAAAATAGAGGAATTAAACTCAACAATAGTGAAATACAGAACAAACTGGAAAGAAAACTTGGCAAGGATGACTGACAATAGAATACCAAAAGCAGCATACAACTATTCAGCATGAGGAAGAAGAAGTTTGGGAAGACCAAGGAAAAGATGGAAAGAGCAACAATTTGGAGCCGGAACAGGCTAGTAAATAAGCCTAAACCGTGAAGAAGAAGAAGAAGAAGAAGGATAATAAGTTTTTGATAGGTCTAACGGGGAGGAAGTCCACTGAAATAAAAAGAACATATAAATCGACCCATCTTGTTTACGTCCGTTTTGGACTCCTCTGGTTTTCCCAGGGATGAGTGAATTACACCCGTCGCTCCACTCTGTTCGTGAATTATCAACAAGATAAAAACTCTTGAGGCATTTCCCTTGATTGTAAATCGAGCATTTTGAGTTAGGGAATATTCTCTACTTATATATTTTCTTTTGTTTAATTTCTTCCCTTGTGTGTACTTATAGGAATGTGACCAAATTGTAACACTGGATCACGTACATATATTTCTACTTCTACAGATATGGAGGACCAACCAGGTGAATGATCGGCTCAATGTCGAGGCCATCCCCGAGAGAACGCGAACATTTAAGGCAAAACACACTATTCACTCATACATTCACAGACGAATGTAATATGGGCGATAATGAAGGCCAGACGGTGTTCGGGGACTATTTGGGCCTTATAAGTTCTTGATAATTTTTTTAAGCTACACCCAGGAAACTTGTTCCCACTGGGGTTCGATTCCGGGTCTTCTGTGTCCGAAACAACGACATCACTCCTAAAAATCAATATATGATGCCCATTATGGAATAATATGTCTTTTTTAACTTTTATTTAGAAAATGGCTGTAAAAATCAAACCCATAGTAATTGAATATGGACCTTAAATAAAAGTAAATGTAATTATTCTAATTTTTAGGCAAGCCCTCACAATCATCTCTACTATTTTTACTATTTTTTATATAGGCCAATACAATTATCTGTGACTATTTAACTCATGCCCCAAATGGGAGTCAATGACCAATCGCGTTTCAATGATTTCTGTTTTACAACCAATCAGAATCGTGTTTCACCAAATATTTATCAGTGTTATGATTACCATATTAAAGAAAGCTCCTCCTTACAATATTGCGTTCCTTTGGCAATAAATAGTATGATCTGGTTGCAGTGATAAACAAATGAAGCAGTAGAAGCGTACCTATCGTTTCTCATTTGTTTTCAAACATCGCCGTTTACATTAAATATATAAATATTTTAAAATAACTATAGTTAAATAATGATTTGTGAGTAAACAGCTTAATTTTATTCGTTAAATAGTCCTAACAAATGCCACTCTTGATTTCCAAATTCTCTAGATAAATTCACTCCTCACTTCGTGAGTCGTGAATTTATCGATAATTTGGAAATCACTCGTGGCATTACTTATGATAATTGACATAATTTTCAAGTTTAGGACATTGTTACCAGTATGAGATAATTATTGTAAGCGATAATTTTCCTGAAAAATACTGTAAAATAGCAGCTCTATTACTTTTTAATTAGAAATAGCTGAATCCTGAATTTCAGTTCAGATATTCAATACATTCTCACGTTTTACTATAAAAAACGGTGAAATTTTAAATATGTGAGTTCAGCTTTCACATTTTTTTTTTAAATTTCAGATTTAATTGGCATTAAATTGGTGTCTTAAAATTTAGGATCACAATCGTGCAGATGGTAGAGGATTTTAAATTGAATATTTTAATATAGAGGACTACTGACCAGCAATTCTTATTTAAGGCCACGAGATCTTAAATTTACGTTATAGTCTAGGCCTATGTACCTTATCTGGGATATACTCATGGGGTAGAATTTTGATGCTTCAACAGTGAGCTATATTCACGGATGGATTTTTATAGGCACATCGGTGTATAAAATGTTAACGGAATTATGGATTCAAAAATAATTGCCACGGTATCTTTAACGATACTAGTAAAATTCATGGTGATTTTCCGTTGAGGTATTAGTTCACAGTAATAAAATATACGGTTAAAACTATAATATAGTTACCTTGTAGGTCCGTCTCCTCAACAGAGTTTTAAAAGAACTTAAGTTGAGGAGACGGACCTACAAGGTAACAATGCTATTGTGTTATTATTTAATTGTAATATTATTGCGTTTTCTTTGTGTAATTGTAATGTTATTGCTTTTTTTTTTGTTTTGTTGTTTATTTTTCTTCACACTAGTAGCAATTATTACTTTGTTGTAACGGACTGTCAAAAGCACGTACGGCTTACTGCCCGTGCGACCCATATTTGTAAATAATATTGTACTTTTGTCTAATAAAGTCCTACTACTACTATATTATAGTTTTTAACCGTACATTATATTACTGTATCTTTAATCTAAAGATTGGATAATTGAAGCCAAAGAGAGCTGACCGGATCACTAGAAACACTGATTGTGCTCTTGATTTCGAAGAGAGTTGTTTCATCATCGATAACCATTTCATAATTGGTTAAAATTAATATAATTTAATTTTCAAAGAACACAGAAATACGGATAACTATGTATTTATGTACAGACAACTGGTTTACACGTAAAATGTACTAAAGTTCTTAAGGGAAATGTTTAGAAGCATTTGAATTATGCCCTTTGTTTAAAATTTTCAGATAAATGAGTTAAAGGGAATGTAGGAGAGTTATTTTGGCATTTTGACCACATGGCAGAGCCTCCCACGTGACAGGAGAATTGATTTGTCGGCGTGTCCTTGAACAACAATTCATGGACGAGTTTGCGCTGAAGCATTGATCTACGAGCACACAGTCTGTGTTCTCCCATCCGCTCTACATTGTTGGCGACCCTGAAATACCGTATCTACATTAAAAAATATTCTTAAATTAACCTATTTTATTAGTGTTTCCAGCTAGAAGAGCATTTTTTAGAGTTACACAAGATTTTAATTTAAGCGTCATTTACCGTATTCACCAATCAAAATGTTTTTTTTTACAACCAAACTGTTACGTTAGAAAATATATTGTGTTTGCCATAAGAAAAATTAAGGATATATCGAGAAACATGAATATTTAGGAGTTAATTTGTTGATGCTCGAATCCTGCACATTATAATATGTTTAAGGTATTTATGTGTAAATAGCATTCCGTTGAATACAGAAACAATGTTTGGACAATAATCATGTGTTTTTTTTATTTTATTATTTCGACTTAACCCTTAAATTCGTAATGTATCCTTTTGGATACATTAGTTGGTTTAATTAATTTTATATTTTAAGTAAATCAGAAGAAAACGAACAAAAATAAACCACTTAAATGTGTGTCTAATTGTACAATATACCTAATAGTAACAGTTACACAAGCTTTCGTTTTCACTGCGGTCCGCCACATTCAAATATCTAACAGAAGAAATTTGTGTTTTGTCAATTTAAGGGTTAAAAACCGAGAACCCACTGCGTTAATTACAAAATAAAATCTGAACCAGGAAAATAGTTTTTAACTATTGCCCTTGATTTTCAGATTTTTATATTTGTCATGGAACAATAAAACATATGTAGGCCTACCATGGCTTCGTTTTTACAATCGAGTCTTTAAAATGCTTTGAAATTGAAATTTCAGCTAAAACACAAGAGGGAGAAATTTAGGAAATTTTCATTTGTTACATGAATTTTCTAATATTTCGATTACAATATTGTGAGAAATGTAATTTTCGCGCTACAATGCGTTTTGTCGTACTTACAGCAATGACGGCCATGATTGAAAGTTCAACTTCCTACGTTACGGGGTTGCCAACCTAAATAACTATACTGTAATAAAATAACTATACTGTAATAGTCCACCGCTGTGGTCTCGAGGTAGCGTGCTGCCTTGTCACGCAGAGGGCCCGGGTTCGATCCCCGGTCGGGGCAGTTTTTCTGGGGAGGTTTTATCGGGGTTTTTCCTCACCATCATCATCATTATCATCATCATCCTTCACCGGCGTGGAAAGCAACGGGAAGCTACCACACCTACAATTCCCTAGTAAAGCTACAAGCATAGCATACAAATGCTATGATTGCAGTGAAGGACCTGCCTTCGGGCAGAATTACTGTGGATGGATGGATGGATACTGTAATATTATATATTACAAACCAGGTGTGGGAAGTAAAACCACTGCCTTCTATATATACTACGTATAATGTATATATAAAAAATATCCAAAAGGTAGTGTTAATATACATTATACGAAACAAATCACTACACTTTAAATGAACTGAACTTTATTTGAAACGATATAAACAATAAATACGTACTTGCCGCCTTTTTATCACTCATTGGTGTCACGGCCTGCTATAGTTTCAACTAATAAACATTGCTCCACACTGTTAACGTTAGTCAATTGTTTATAATGAACGCAAATATTTCCAACAAAGATATTATTTTACTATTATTTGTTATAATGAAAACACCATCGCGCAAAAAATAATGTACAACGCACGTTTGTGAAGTGTTTTATAGAATCTCGGAAATAAAAAGCTTCACTATCGCTCGGTTTTTAAACATTTTTCTCACTTCTGTAAAAACTACTTCCCAACTTGCATCGTAATAGAGGCCCTACTATTATACTACATTCTAAAAGCAGAAAACATGTGTAAGATACCACTTCAAAATCAAATGAGTGAATGCATTATAGTAGTGAAAAAAATCAATGAGTGAATTTAGTACTAAAAAATAACTGAATAAACATTTGTAGGCCTAGAAGGCCCTTGACCTACCATCCGGCTGCTATGCGTTAACCACAGAGGTAGTCGATCATCCAACCAGTACAGGGATGACATGTGGAGAGCACATCGAGTCCCCCAGCCATTATAACTGTTTTTTCTCTACCTGGAGTCGCTACTTATTGTAGCTACTCAAATGCTTCTTCCCCCCATGGAGTATAGGTACTTACTATATTATTAAAAAACAGAACATTTGCTCATTTTCCTAAGAATATGGTTGGAGAATTTTAAGAACTGAAAAAAAAAGAACAGAGCCTTTATTAATTATATTCGGCAACTATAACAAAAGCAATTTTAATTAGCTGTGACTATTTAAGTCATGCCCCAAATGGCAGTTAATCACCAATCACATTTCAATGATTTTTTATTTACAACCAATTGCAGTCGTTTTTCAGCTCGATTTTATCAGTTTAATTTTATCACTGTAAAATCAAGCTCCTCTTTTATAAAATTCTGAATAGGTCATGGCATTATTTTACAGTAACTGCATGTGGCCACCAGATTGTATAGCCTATATATTACACGAATGTAATCTTATCGTGGTTGCGGGAGATAATATAAAACATTTGTAGCAATTGATTATACCTAAAAAAAAAGCACTGTTTGCACTTTCGTAAACGTACTTTTTCCCAGGTAATAACGTCCCAGAAAAATATAATTTGACATATTTACATCATAGCATATTAGAAATTAATTAATATACAGTTTGATGTGTTTCATTTTTTCTCCACTAAGGTGCATCCTTTGGCAATAAATAATATGATTTGGCTGCAGTAATAAAGAAGTGAAACATTACGTTTTTCATTTGTTTTCAAACATCGCCGTTTACATTGAATATATAAATATTTTAAATTAACTATATTTAAATAATGATTTGTGAGTAAACAGCTTAATTTTATTCGTTAAATAGTCCTATCAAATACCACTCTAGATGTCTAAATTGTCTAGATAAATTCACTCCTCACTTCGTGAGTCGTGCATTTATCGATTATTTGGAAATCACTCGTGGCATTACTTATGATAGAGTGTGTCATATAGAATAAGTGAAGACATTGAAAACAAAATCAATAAATTTAATTATATGTGTGTCAACATAAAACGAAGTGTCAAGAAAACTAAAAAGGATACACTTTTAAAATTATATAAAAGAATGACGGTTCCAACACTACTATATGGGTAGGAACATTGGGTCTTAACCAAAAACCAAGAAGGAAGAATAGAAACTTCAGAAATGAGATTTTTGAGAAGTGTTGCTGACTATACAATAATATATGAAGATAACTAAGTACATTTAAACCATTAGATAGATTGCACAATACAGAAACGAATGAATGGACCACATCAATATAATGGATAACAACAGAATCCCGAAACAGATTCTTTACTACAGATCACTTAGGGCGAAGAAATGTAGGAAGACCCAGTTTGTCTTTCGACATTCCTGGTGTTCTCTCCTGGCATGGCGTACTTATAACCCACTTCTGGTTGGGGCGCCCTGGAAGGCGGGGTTACATTGCCCCGATGATATGATGGGTGATGATGATGATAATGGTGCGCCAGGAGAGTCCCTAATACTAGCTTAATCTAAGATGAATATGAATGATGATGATTGCGATGGCCATATGATTTCGGGGACCGTTTGGGCCTTAAAGTTTTCCTGACATTTGTCTTACAGACGAGGAAAAACCCCGATAAAACCTCACCCAGAAAAACTGTCCCGACCGGGGATCGAACCCGGGCCCGCTGCGTGACAAGGCAGCACGCTACCTCGAGACCACAGCGGTGGACATTCTAAAGGTCTTATCTTGATACTGAAATATAACGAAAATTTAATCTACCTATATATTTAATTACACATACTTCTAGACAAAAAGAAAGGAAAACAAGTGGGAAGATTACAGATGCTAAGAATCGTTCGGTAGACTGTGGGATGCGCTCGCGTACTGTACCGCTACAGTATAACGTGAAGGAAGTCATGCGCCAATGACATTTCTAACATTTGCATGAAGAAATATTTGACGTACTTAAGTAAAATCTCTCTTCAAGAGTCTTCCCATTTTTTCTTAAGGTGTAGATTTAATTTGAGTAGACAACACTCATTTTATCAATGTCAACAAATCTAAAGATAACTAAGTAATGGTTCAAACATAACTTAATTCAACCACTTATAAACACTTGAAACATTATTTAATTTTATGCAGAACAATACTTACTTACTTACTCACTGGCACTATCGAACCCGTAGGTTCATGGCCGCACGGACATAAGCTCTCCATATATCCCTATCCTTAGCTAATGCTTTCCAATCATTCCCTGTATAATCTACTTCCCTCAAATCATAGTTAATGCTATTCTCCCACCTCATTCTTGGTCCACCAACTGGGCGTTTTCCCTCTGGCTTTCCTACAAGAAGCTTCCATGTAAGTCTTTCATTTCCCCTACGTGCAACATGTCCTGCCCAACGCAGTCTCTGCATACTATGTCCAATCTGAGGTCTCGTACTCAGCGGCCCCTGGTTCGATCCTCGTCGGGTCAAGTTTCCTGGGTGAGGTTTTCTTCGCCTTTAAGGCAAATGTCAGAAAACGTCAAGGCCCAAATGGTCCTCAAATATCATACGGAGCTATCACAATCATTCATATTATACTCGCCTTGTTTAGTGTGAATATTAATTAATGGTGTGCCTTGTTTTAAATGTTCTTGTTGTCTCGGAGGTGGCCCTGGCATTGAGCTGGTCACTCATCCGGGGAGACCCTCCATGTCTTCGTGTGGTCAAGAAATAAGAACGATCCAGAGTTTCAAATCCTCTCCCGACAGGTTGTGTCCCTGTAAGGCTAGGGTGGGACGGGCCACTTAAACATACATATAAAGGGAGAGGTCAAATGAAGTTAAAGAGAATGGAGACAATATTATAACAGCCAAGGCAGTGGAAAAATAAAGTAGATTTTAAAGTACGATCTCATTGGTGGAGACATAATTAAAATGTCTTACAGACTTTTGGTTACAAATTCGATTTTCTCGGGGGGGAAAAAAGATGTTTATTTGAGCGTAACTTTTCAATAATGACAATGGCCTAATTTTCATACAGTATATAGAAAAATCTTATTTTTCTCCTTTAGTGTGTTTCCACCCTACAACTCCCTGGCACTATCGAACCCATAGGTTCACTGCCGCGTTTTAGTGAGATAATGTTTTCTCCTCATCCCCTGTATAATCTACTTTCTCAAATTATGATTAATGTTATTCTCCCACCTCATTATTGTTCTACCAACTGGACGTTTTCCCTCTGGTTTTTCTACAAGAAGCTTCCTCTTTCGTGCCACATGTCCTGTCCATCGCAGTCTACGAGACTTAAGTGTTCTTATTATACCATATAGTTCACTGTTATATAGGTCTTCTCCATTCGCCTCATTGTTCATCTCTCTGTAGTCTAAACATTTTCCAAAAAACTTTATTCTTAAATGCGGTACTCGTAATCTTTTCTCCTCCCTTAAAGTAAGAATCCATGTTTCGCTCCATATAGTATAACTGGGAGAATTACAGTTTTATTTTGTTTTTTCAGTTTAAAGTTTATAGAGAGAAGTTGGTACGACAAGAGTCCCTGCAATGCATAATAGCATCCTATAGTCGATTTTAATGAAGTTAAATTGAAAAGAGACCATGTAAAATATGCCTTTACTGTTAATGTTACGCGAAGAGAATTAGCAACATTGTAGCCGTATTATTTACTTTATCTGAAAAATATTACATTCATTTCATTGCCAAAGCAGAACTCAGCCTCTCACCAAAATTACAAAAGACTGGTGAAAATTCTAAATGTACACATTGTGTTTAATAAAATCAATAAAAAATATTACATTCAAATGTTGCTTCCTTTTACATCCCAATGTACTCTGTAATAAATAATTGTTTTAAAAAACTAAAAGAACACGCTTTATTAGAAAACTAAAAAATGAAAAATAATTTTAATTTCCAGTACGCTTGGGATAAAATAAAGTGGTCAACAAAAAAATCATCTCTAACACATAGAGAATAAAATTAGAGTTATCAACAAAAAGAAAATAATTTTACCATGAAAAGCGTGGGGTGCTCTATATCAATTAATATATTTGGTAATAAACAGATATTGGTAAAAGTAAGCTCTCTAAGAAGAAAATGTAAAAATCATAAAAATCACCCACGCTTTTGATGGTAAAATTATTTTCTTTTTGTTGATAACTCTAATTTTATTCTCTATGTGTTGGAGATGATTTTTTTGGTGGCCACTTTATTTTATCCCAAGTGTACTGGAAATTAAAATTATTTTTCATTTTTTAGTTTTCTAATAAAGCGTGTTCTTTTAGTTTTTTAAAACGATTATTTATTTTTTATTTTTTAGTTTTAATATTTTACAGAATAAGATAAAAATGTAAATATCTTTAAATTCGATACTATTGTAGTATGAGCTAAAAGTAATACTCTTCTATAAAAGAAACCCTCCCAGCCGGATTTGAACCAGCGACGTATGGATTACTGAAATTATATACCACTAAGAGTTCACTGCTCTACCAACTGAGCTTTTACAACGATTGACTAAAAACTCGACTAGTCCGCAACCTATTATACCAGTTTTCATTTGTTTGATTTTCGGATGATTATGGCCAGGATTTAAGAAAATAAATATGAAATTATTGTATTGTCACGGGTCCTCTACAAGTATACAAAGTTTCAAGTCGATCCAATGTTTCTAAGTGTGTGAAAATCGTGTTCAAAGATTCCGTTACATTTATACAAAAACACTTTTTTTTTATTTTCTGATGATTATGGCCAGGATTTTAGAAAATAAATATGAAATTATTGTATTGTCACGGGTTCTCTACAAGTATACAAAGTTTCAAGTCAATCTGATGATTTTAAGTGAGTGAAAATCGCGTTGAAAGATTCCGTTACATTGATACAAAAACACTTTTTTTTATTTTCTGATGATTATGGCCAGGATTTTAGAAAATAAATATGAAATTATTGTATTGTCACGGGTTCTCTACAAGTATACAAAGTTTCAAGTCAATCTGATGATTTTAAGTGAGTGAAAATCGCGTTGAAAGATTCCGTTACATTGATACAAAAACACTTTTTTTTATTTTCTGATGATTATGGCCAGGATTTTAGAAAATAAATATGAAATTATTGTATTGTCACGGGTTCTCTACAAGTATACAAAGTTTCAAGTCGATCCGATGATTTTAAGTGAGTGAAAATCGCGTTGAAAGATTCCGTTACATTGATACAAAAACACTTTTTTTTTTATTTTCTGATGATTATGGCCAGGATTTTAGAAAATAAATATGAAATTATTGTATTGTCACGGGCTCTCTACAAGTATACAAAGTTTCAAGTAGATCCTATGATTTTAAGTGGGTGAAAATCGCGTTGAAAGATTCCGTTACATAGATAGATATATACAGGTCAAGCTATTATAAAGCGTGTAAAAATCAGATCAATGCGCTCCATCATTTAAACAAAGTAATGCACGAATAAACTTCTGTACAAAAAGGAATTGGAGAAAACCGTACCTTTGTGACCAGACGTCTAAAAGACATTTCAATATAGGCCTACCTCAAAGAATTGATGCTTAAACTGAACACTTCGTTATTTCCACTCTGTGCATTTTCGAATTTTTTTCTTGCTGGCACACAAATTATGTCAATAATCATTATCTAATATATAAATATGAATCATTGTTTGTTTGTTTGTTCGTACTTCATGCGCGGCCATATTGTTGATCCGATTGTGATAGGGCTTTTTGGAAAATGTTCAGGAGATTCCAGGGATGAACAGAGGCTATAAGAGAATTGTTATACTCAAATCCTACACCCTTAAAAATCGTCCTTTGTAGTGGAAAACGTGAAAAAGTAGCTCCTTGGGCGCTTAAATGGCTTACGCTGCCTAAACCATAACAAATACACAAAATTAAAGTGCACAGAATTGAATATCTCAAAAGCTCTACAAAAAGTCTGCGACAGCATATGTTTATCTCTTACGGATAACTCACAATAACCATTTTCGCCTTTCATTGATGCCAAGAAGATCCAGACAAGTATGTAGATTCCTGTGCAATCATGGAGGGTAATTCTTTTACGGATAACTCACAATAACCATTTTTGTCTTTCATTGATGCCAAGAAGATCGAGACAAGTACGTAGATTCCTGTGCAAGCATAGCAGCACATGGCGGATATTCTATTACGGATAACTCACAATAACGAATTTTGTCTTTTAGCACATTTATGCCAAGAAGATCTACATAAGTAGATTCCCGGACAACACCGGGTAATCAGCACGTGGAGTTTTAAAATAATTACGATATATATTTATAGTTATTTTTCATTTTACTTATTCAACTAATCATAAGAAGTACATTAATATTCGTCTTTCAGCTCATTTATACCAAGAAGATCGGGATGAGTAGATTGCCAGATAACGCCGGGTAAACAGAACGGGGTATCTAAAAACAATTACGATTTAAATTCTACCTCTCACTTATTTAACCAAACATAAAACACTTTAATTTTTCTATTTCAGCTCATTTATGCCAAGAAGATCGGGGTAAGTAGATTCCCTGGCAACGCCGGGTAATCAGCACGGGATATCTAAAAATATAAATTTATAATTATGTTTCCTTTTACTTATTCAACTAAACACAAAAGCACATTAATTTTCATTTATTTATGCGTAGCTGCGCGCGCCGGGTGTTAGCTAGTTATAAATAAATTCCCATGACTTAAGATGTTTCGAAGTTCCGATTGAGGGTCTTTCCACTTTTCAGCGGTTGCCCTTTTACCAGCCGGCTGCTGGCCCTTCACATCCACATGTGTCAATCACAGGGGTAGATGATCAACAGCCAGTGTAGGGGTGACATGTGGTTAGCATGTCGAGTCCCCCAGCCGTTATAGCTGGTTCCTCAACCTGGAGCCGCTACTTATTGTAGCTACCCAATTGCCTCACGATGCTGGGTGGGCACCGGTCCCATACTGGCCGAAATACCACATGTGTCAATCACAGGGGTAGATGATCAACAGCCAGTGTAGGGGTGACATGTGGTTAGCATGTCGAGTCCCCCAGCCGTTATAGCTGGTTCCTCAACCTGGAGCCGCTACTTATTGTAGCTACCCAATTGCCTCACGATGCTGGGTGGGCACCGGTCCCATACTGGCCGAAATACCATGAGAAAATTTCTTCCCCCATGGAGACTCGAACCAGCGCAAGTCCCGTAGCTCTGCGCCAAGGCTTCCTACCTTAACCGCTCGGCTACGGCGCGGGGACTGTTTCGAAGTTACAACCACAATATTATAAATAAATCACTGTTCACTCTTATTTTTAATTGTCCTTCCTTTGGTAGGACTTACATCCCTTCATATGTCTTAGAAAGCGATAGTCTGAGGACTAAAGGCAGGAAGCAGAAACTCTGAACCTTACGTTAGACACTGTAGCGGGTATTTCTACATCTGTAGTTAGCAGTATGTCAGGGGAACCGCCGAAGACAGCATGTGACAGAGAAGGCAAAGGTCAGACTATAATAATTATTTGTTAATAAAATAAACTATAACATTTCATTCGTGTATCAATAAATATAAAATTATAAAACAATACCTGAATGTACCGTCACCCTCAACCTCTTTTTAATAAAATAAAAACACATATTTGCGTTTCGGAAACACGTTCCACCTCCAGCAGGTATTGCGGAACCAGTGACCCCTAATACAAGGCCTACAGGTTTAAAAATAAACAATCTGAAGTCGACAGTTCCATATAAATATTAATTTTACAATTTTATATTAAAATTTCGTATTATATTATAATAATTATATGCATTACAAATAATTTTATTAGTGTATTCTTATTCTTGAACGATAAGGAGGAAAATTAAAATGACTTTCCCTCTGAGAATCGATCTCCGGCTCTCGGAGTGAAAGGTCCATCTACGGGTTTTACTGCTTTTCAAAGGCCCAGGCAGATACGCCGTTCTTAATTTAAAAATTGAGATTTTGATGTCATCTGTTGAAAGGGCTCATGAAGTGTACGCAAAATTTCAGCGCCAAATCTTTAAATATAGCCTTATTATTTAAAAAAAATGTAAACGACATCAGTCCTATAAGAGATTCTGTGTTTTGCAGCAAACGGCTATGAAACTAGATCGTCATAAATACTTATCTAAATTTTGCATCATGCAGCTTAGCGCCAAATGTTCCTGCTCTTATATTATTGACGCATAACTGAGTATTTTTGGTTTGGCGCTACAATAAATGCTGACGATTGTCAAATCAGTGTGATTTTTTAATTAATTCAATAAAAATAAAACATAGTTTTATTTGATTTTCATATTTATTATATAATTCAGTGACAGCTGTTTCGGTACACTGTACCTTCTTCAGACATGTTAACAAATTTTGAATTGTGTTCCAACATATTATTGACGCATAACTGAGTATTTTTGGTTTGGCGCTACAATAAATGCTGACGATTGTCAAATCAGTGTGATTTTTTAATTAATTCAATAAAAATAAAACGTAGTTTTATTTGATTTTCATATTTATTATATAATTCAGTGACAGCTGTTTCGGTACACTGTACCTTCTTCAGACATGTTAACAAATTTTGAATTGTGTTCCAACTATTGTTGTATTGTTGCTTAGATCAGTTGGAACACGATTCATAATTTGTAACATGCCTGAAGAAGGTACAGTGTACCGAAACAGCTGTCACTGAATTATATAATAAATATGAAAATCAAATAAAACTACGTATTATTTTTATTTAATTAATAAATATGGATTTTCATCAAGTAAACACCAACTCAATTGATGATTTTTTAATGTTATAATGACATCCAGAGCTCAGAAAAATTTAAATATGGTTTATAAGAACTGTTCTGAAAATGGAAAGGCATCTTCTGTCTCACTGCAGATATGTTAAGAGTTTTATTTATTTTATGAATCATATATTTTTCGTATATAAAGTCCATATACTCCTTTTTATAAACAAAAAAATAAAAAATCAGGCGCTTGTCAATTCAGAGGTCATTGTAATAGGCGACGGAGTTAGGAGATTCACTGTTCATCAGTTCTATTTTTTTTTGTGAAATGAAACGTGTATATTTTTTTCTAAATTTGTTATATGATAATTTTAATATAGCCTGTATAAATTTCCAATGTGAAAATTCATATAAAAAATATGAGATAAATTATTTTCATTCTATGAAATCCCATCCTAGGTGCCCTCCATAAAGAATTTAAAACATTAATTGGCTATAAAATATTAGTAAGGGAAGAGCGTTTATTTTCATTTCATTATTTTCAATCATGTTCAACAATTTTCAGGAAATGTTAGGGCCCAAATGTCACTGAACATCATCCATCATTATCATACATGCGATGTTTAGGGCCTAGTATGAAATGGATCATTATCATACATGCGATGTTTAGGGCCTAGTATGAAATGGATCATTATCATACATGCGATGTTTAGGGCCTAGTATGAAATGGATCATTATCATACATGCGATGTTTAGGGCCTAGTATGAAATGGATCATTATCATACATGCGATGTTTAGGGCCATGGAGTGTTTCGTCTGATATGATGGAGTTGTCTCGGATGAGGCCCTGCTGATGGAGTTGTCTCGGATGAGGCCCTGCTGATGGAGTTGTCTCGGATGAGGCCCTGCTGATGGAGTTGTCTCGGATGAGGCCCTGCTGATGGAGTTGTCTCGGATGAGGCCCTGCTGATGGAGTTGTCTCGGATGAGGCCCTGCTGATGGAGTTGTCTCGGATGAGGCCCTGCTGATGGAGTTGTCTCGGATGAGGCCCTGCTGATGGAGTTGTCTCGGATGAGGCCCTGCTGATGGAGTTGTCTCGGATGAGGCCCTGCTGATGGAGTTGTCTCGGATGAGGCCCTGCTGATGGAGTTGTCTCGGATGAGGCCCTGCTGATGGAGTTGTCTCGGATGAGGCCCTGCTGATCACTCATTACGGGAGCTCCTCCATGACCTTGTGTGTTCACAAACATTATGTATGATCCGACAGGTCGTGGCACAGTGACATGGGGCACGCAAAACTATTTATAAGGTTAGAGATTAAACTACTATGGAGAAGCAGACAAACATAATGATTAGCAACTGGTAGTAATTAAAGTAACTCATTTTTTAATGTTTTGCTCAGATTTCGTGTTTCTTGCCTACAGGTGACCATTCTTAATCATTAGTTTCTAAGTCTCGATTGGGAGATGTAAGTTCCATAAACGAAGGGACGATAGGAAACTGCAAAATAATTTTCTAAATATATTTATATAAATACTAAATTTACTTCTGCAGAACATACAAAATATTTATAAAGACAACACCATAAAGATTAAATTAAATAACAGATTTTCTGAAGAAGGGAGTAAATCATGGTGTGAGACAAGGCTGCCCCCATCCCCAATATTCTTTGAGATTTATATCAACGAAGTAATATGTTGTTGCAACAGGAAATATAAATTTGGAATAAGAATATCAGAAAACACAAAATTAAACACTCTATTGTTTGCAGATGACCAAATAATAAATTGAAAATTTAGAATATAATCTGCAGAAAGGTCTGTATGAACTTAACAAAATTACAGAAGAATATGGATTGAAGATATCTACAGAGGAAACAAAAATTATGGAATTTCAAGGTGTAGATCCTGTCAGAAATAAAATTGTACTTGACAATAAAATTTTGGAGCAGGTGAATAATTTTACATATCTAGGATGCAACATCTCTTATGAAGAAAAGAGGATGTAAATATAAAAATATCACATTTTTTAAGGATTTTAGGGTTAATAAATTCTATCTTGAAGCCATAGTTAGTCCAAAAACATTCAAGACTAAAAGTGTATAAAACACTGGCTCTTCCAACTCTTTTGTATGGTAGCGAAGTATGGACATTGAAACAGAAGGGTATACAGAGACTGATACCTTCGGAGGGCTTCAGGACACACACTACTAGATCACAAAAAAAATGAAGACATCTTAGAAGAATAGAAGAATTACACATGGAACCTTTAGAAAACAAAATTTCTGATTATAAGTTAAGATGGAAGCACATGTGCATCGAATGGAAGATCACAGGATAACCAAACAAATGTTAAGATATCAACCTGCAGGAAGAAGCAGACCAGGACGTCCACACAAAAGACATTTGGATGGTGTTTCTCTTGAGGCCGAAAGAGGTCAACAAATGACCTAAATTCGTGAATGTACTTTGATGTTGATGATGGCGTCTTATGTAATAATTATTATCTATATCTGTTTGTAGATTTCAAGTGACTCATTGTTAATTATCGATTGTCTAATTTTTCTTCATTGGGCGTGTAATAACTCACGTAGATAGGGAATACCGACGATAACAAACGTAACGTAGTCATTATTTATTTTGTAAACATTGCTAGCAGTTTGTACTTATTTCCTTTTAACTTAATAAACTAGAATACCAAAACAACCAGAGATTACATATTCAATATCACAGCTTAACAGCTAATCAACACCATATTTACAACATGGGCTATTCAAATAGGGTATTAATATTTATTTTATCCTTGGCCTTCTAACTAACTAATAACAACTAACCCGTCTGCATCAATGGACCTGGAGGTTCATGACGCGCGGACATAAGTTCTCCATATATCCCTATACTGAGATAATATGTTTCCAATCGTTGCCTGTATAATTCATCTCCCTCAAATCATGGCCTACCTATTGGGTGATTTATCTCTATTTTTCCTGCAAGAAATTTTCATGGCCTTCTTTGATTCCCTTATTGTGCCACACGTGTTGGCCATATCGGTCTATGAGACTTAATTATCTTGTTTCCCATAAACATAATGAAGCTTACTATTACGTGGCTTCTTCTATTCAGCTGTCTGTTCTCTCTTTTGTCCAAAAAATTTCCAAATCACTTATTCTCAAATATCTCTAATCTTTTTTCCTCTCTTAAAGTAAGAGACCTTTTTTTTCATATGCATATAGTATAAAAGAAGAATCCCCTTTTTATACAATTATAGTTTGATATTATCTTAGAAGCTCAAAATGGGTTCAGGAAAGGCAGATCCTTACTGGATTGTTTATTCACTATTAATCATACATTTAAGAACATAGAAAATGTAGTATAATTGTTTATATTATTTATACAGTTTTCAAAGGCCTTTGATTTAGTAGACAGAAATAAATGACGGAATATTATTAACCATAAAATTGTACCTCAATATTTAATAATGACAATAAGAAGTTTATAAATAGAAAACAAGATATTGGTAGAGACTAAAATGACGAAAAAAAAAGTGTCATGCATGAAATGTAATCTAAGCAAATTCCGTAGCAACTTTATTCTCAAATACTCGTAATCTTTCCTCTTCCCTTAGAGTAAGAATCCATGTTCCGCATTTATATATATATATACCATTTATTATAAAAAACTTTCCTCATTAGAGGATTTCCACAAGGACAAAGTGATACATATAATTAATTTTTCTAAATTGTTGAAATACATTTTGTAGATACATTTAAAAAATTAAAATTGTACTTGTAGGTATATTCTACAAAGTAGAATTAATGTAAATACGATTTCTTAAAATTGAAATTGGCCCTCTATTGGCAGCGATGGCAATATAGTAATATTAACTGGGAGAATAATAGTTTTATATAGTACTAGCACGCTATAGCTGCGTCAAGAGCAGTGATTGGTTGTGGCAGGCATCTACTCCCACAACAACCTATCCTTATTGGCAGTAGAGGGCGAATTCTCCCTTTACCCCTCGTATAACCTCAACTTCAGAGCCGGAGATATGACGGCTCGGGTATAATTTGGTGTATTTGTTATGATTTAGGCAGCGTAAGCCATTTAAGCGTCAAAATAGGGACTTTATTTCACGTTTTTTACTACAAAGAGTGATTTTTAGTGGTGAAGGGGTTGAGTATTACAACTCCCTTATAGCCTATGTTCATCCCCGGAATCTCCTGAACGTTTTTCAAAAAGCCCCATCTCAATCGGATGAACGGTATGGCCGAGCACGCTTGTCCGGGAATCTATTTATCCCGATCTTCTTGGTATCAATGAAAGACAAAAATGGTTATTGTGAGTTATCCGTAAGAGATAAACATATGCTGTCGTGGACTTTTTTTATAGAGTTTTGTGAGATATTCAATTCTGTGTACATTAATTTGGTGAATTAGTTATGGTTTAAGCAGCGTAAGCCATTTAAGCGTCAAAATAGGGACTTTATTTATTTTTCACTACAAAGGGTGATGTTTAGGGGTAAAAGGGTTGAATATCACAATTCTCTTATAGCCAATGTTCATCCCGGCAATCTCCTAAACACTTTGAAAAAAAAAACATCAAAATCGGATCAACGGTATGGCCGTGCATAGAATACGAACAAACAAACAAACCAACAAACAAACAAACCAGCAAACAAACAAACATTGATTTTTATATATTAGATTTCCACTTTAATCTTTTTTAAGAGAAGTTGGAATGACAAGAGTTCCTGTAATGCATAATAACATGCATTTCGAATATTGAGTCCATGTCTAATTTATTTTGCACCTCATTCCTCTTTGTTTTAAAATATGTTATACGTCCCTAATTAGACAATAAAGATTTCATTACCGAGTTAGCTGGATCAGACAGTAACGTTTGAAACTAGTTTTTGGGAAGTCCCGACTTCAAACCCTGGTGCCAAACGAATTGACTGGGGATTTTTCCTGGTTTTCCTCAATCCTCAGGGCAAAATCCTAGTCAGAATTTCGTTATCATAATTCATTTCATCGCTATATCCATTTCATTACATCATTAAAATTAAATCAATGAATGTCTTCAGTAAACATGTGACAAATACAACTGCAGAAACACACAGCCTACTGGATGCACCCAAAGATCCTAGACGCAATATGACCTTAGATGTCAAATAAGAATTTAAATATATATATATATTGAGTGGTGAATTAAGAATTGCTGTTATACAAGTTGCAGTGGTTACATAATACACCGTGTTCCAAAATGATGGACGGGGTTTTAAGTAGTTGGTATAGCTTTACAAACGAAATTGGATGCGTGATTATTTGCTATAATTATTTCATATCCTGTATGCAGTAATTTGTTTCTTGCCATTATTACATCGTCAGCGTTAAATTTGTCAAAATGGCGACTCCTGTTCAGAAGCCATTCTGTGTATTGCAATTTGCGAGGTCTGGTTCCATTATTGCAGTGCAGCGAGCTTTCCGATGGCAAGTTGGAATTGGTCCTCCGACAGATAAGATTATGCGTCGATGTATAAACAATTAGAAACAACTAGATGTATCTGTAAAAGGAAAAGCCCAGGATGCGTTGGTCCGGATGACATGGTTTATTCTCATAGCCTCCACGGTCTCCTGATCTCACACCTTGCGATTTCTTCCTGTGGGGTATGTAAAGGACCATGTGTACGTACCACCCCTTCCCGTCGACCTTCCAGACTTGAGAAGAAGGATTGTTGTTGCTGTTGAATCCATTACTCCAAATATGCTGACCAATGTTTGGGAGGAATTCGCCTATCGATATGTGTCGTGTAACGAAAGGTGCTCCCATCGAATACATATAAAGTATGTTATGAAAACTCGAAGAGTTTCTCTTTAATCCCATGTAAGTTTTGTTCTTATGTATCATGTAAAGGAAATTGAAGAACTTTGAAACTCCGTCCATCATTTTGCAACACCCTGTATAATAGATACTTAATACTTAATACAGGCTTTCCACTTTACAGCAGTTTGCCTTTGATTCCTGCTTTCCAGAGATCCCTATCTTCTCATTCTCCATCTTCCATACCCCTCTTCATCATGGCATCATTATATTCCCTCATACTATGCTCTTCTACTTCTCCCACTCTTCCTTCTGCCTGGTACCATCCAATCCAACACCTGTTTAGGCCACTGGTCTTCCGACATCCGTTGTACACGTCCTTACCACTGTAGAGCTCTCTTTGTTATCCTATCTATAACAGTTTCTTGTGCATCCATTTATTGTCTGATATATGTATTTCGAATATATTGTAGCCTGGATATTCTCATACTTCTCCGTAATCCATCCATTTCTGTCGCCAAGATTATTTTCTGCATCCTTTCATTTATTGTCCAGCTTTCTGATCCATATGTAAGTATACTTTCTATTATTGTCTGTATAATCTCTTTTTTCGTTTTTCTGGTCAAATTTCTATTCCATAAAAGACCCTTCAGGAATCTAATCGCCTTCCTTGCACAATTTACTCTGTTAATATCTTTTTCACAAGTACCAGATTTATCTATTACTTACTTACTTACTCACTGGCACTATCGAACCCGTAGGTTCATGGCCGCGCGGACATAAGCTCTCCATACATCCCTATCCTGAGCCAATGCTTTCCAATCATTCCCTGTATAATCTACTTCCCTCAAATCATAGTTAATGTTGTTCTCCCACCTCATTCTTGGTCTACCAACTGGGCGTTTTCCTTCTGGCTTTCCTACAAGAAGTTTCCATGAACGTCTTTCATTCCCCATATGTGCAACATGTCCTGCCCATCGCAGTCTACGAGACTTAACTGTTCTTATTATATCTGGCTTCCTATAAAGACCATGTAGTTCATTGTTATGTAGTCTTCTCCATTCACCTGTCTGTTCATCTCTCTTTGGTCCAAAAATTTTCCTAAGAACTTTATTCTCAAATACTCGTAATCTCCTTTCCTCCCTTAAAGTAAGAGTCCATGTTTCGCACCCATATAATATAACTGGTAGAATAATAGTTTTATATATTTTCAGCTTAACGTTTTTTGAAAGGAGTTGGGACATCAAAAGTCTCTGCAATGCATAATAGCATGCATTTCCAGAATTGAGCCTATGTTTAATTTCTTTGTGCATCTCATTCCTATTTGTGATTATTGTTCCTAGGTATTTGAATTCAGCCACTTCCTCAAAATTTCCCTCATTTGTCGTTAGCTGTCCATTTCCATTATATACTGAATTTCTACGTGTGACCATATATTTAGTTTTACTGATATTTACTTCCAGTCCCAATTTCTTAGTGTTACTCAATAGTGTGTGCGTGTTGGCCTTTAGTATCTCCTCGCTATCGGCCAGTAGTACTACATCATCAGCATAAACTAACAGCTTATTAATACCATTCAGTTGTAAGCCTTCCTCATTCTCTAAAGATTTAATGGCATGCTCTAGTACAAAATTAAATAGTAGAGGAGATAGTGCATCTCCTTGCTTCAACCGATTCTGGATTTCAAAAGTGTCTGAAAACTGTTTGCCTACACGCACTCTACTCTTTGAGCCATTTATCTATTACAGATCCAATATATTTAAATTCTTCAACACGTTTAATTATCATATTATTTATTTGTAGGTCTTCTGAATTTCCTCCGATTACCATATATTCTGTTTTAATATAATTTATCTTCAGTCCACCTACCTCAAATGCATCGACCAATTATCTAATCATATATTCTATATCTTCTTTATCTTGTTCTATTATAATCTGGTCTTCAGCAAATAATAAATTGTGCAGTAAATGGCCATTAATGTTGATTCCCATTCCCCTACATGGCTTGTTCCATTTCATTAATACATCTTTTAAATATCATCATCATCATGAACAAATTCGTTTTAGGCCATGTGGCCTGTACGGTAAAACCTAGCGAAGATGGTCGTGATCTTTCCTCCACCGATTTTGTGGTCTTATAACCTGGGGTCCCTATGATCCAGGTGGGGTATATTGTAATGCCAATTTTTGAAGTCCTGATGTCTTGCCATTCCTTCTCAGATGACTTTTCCATTGCGGGGAAATTTGTTTGTATCTTTGGATATCTTCATTTAAAACTTGCTACTCCAAGTTTGCCCCTCTGATAGTAGTGTTCCTTTGGTGATCCAGTCTATTAACTCCTAACAATGATCGTAAGAAGCGCACTTGGCTTACTTGAAATATATCTTGAACAATGTTGGTGACATCCCGCATCCTTGTCTTAATCCTTTTGTTGTATCAAATTCTGAGGATACTCTATTTCCAGACCTTAATACTTGTCTTTACAATCCATACATCTTTTTAGAAAATGTATAAGAGATTTAGGATATTCCAAACTTCTCCCAGGCCACCCAGAGCTTGTTGATGGGTACAGAGTCATATGCCTTTTCCAAGTCTAAAAATGCCATATGAACTTCTTTTGCTTTAGCCAACATCTTATCTGTAATCTGCCTAATCACAAATATATTATGAAGGCACGATTTACCTGCTGTGAAACCTGTTTGTTCTTCTGATATTTTATTTTGTATTAGTTCCTCCAATCTAATTTTAATAATTGTACTTAACATTCCACTAATTGCTGCCATAACACTGATCCCTCTATAGTTTGCTGGATCTCTTTTATTCCCTTTATTTTTGTATATTGCACTAATATACGATAACTTCCACTCATAATAATAGATAAAGTTTTAATTTGTAACACATGTTCGGATCTGCCCTTTTCTAGTGCTCCAATGATAAGTCGAAATAAAGTATTGAGCTTTATCTTGTTAATAAAACAAACAGTTGTAAAAAATGTGCTGGTACAATCACATCTGTTCAACATTGTTCAAAGAAATTTTTCCCACTAACTCAACCTGTATTTATTTCTGGAAAGTCAAGTAATTAGAACCCGTTAGGTGGTATAGCGGACTCAGTATTTTAGTTTCCAGGAGGCAACTGTTTTCCTCTGGTTTAAAAAATACATTGTTACTGCCAGGCAGAGCCGGGGAGTTGTTGTTAGAGACTTCTAAGATGCCGCTCCAATCACAAAAATTGTAAACAGTTATCTGCAAATAATGTCTTCGCATTTTTACATCACGATTCCTTGTCAACTCCGCATGGATATAATTATCTTAACAGCGTTGCAACTTTTGTCTTTTGCAGTATTATTGTAATATGATATATTAGCCCCAGTGAGTAAAACGTGACAACGCCGCTTTATATGCTAAATACTTACCCGTGCATAATAGACCTACCTAACCACAAAGCAAAGCGCCTGTAAACTAAAATACTGAGTCCACTATAATTCGGACTGTAAATAGAAGACACATTACAGTAGGTGATTTCAGACGTCACCCTTTTTAAATATGGGTTGTGTCACTGTAAAGTAGGATAATTTAATTCTTGATTATTTCCATCATTTACAGCACTCAAATGGAACGTTTCAGTAAATGTGCTTTTCATCTAAACTTCATCTACTGTGTCCCCTCTCATTCCCCAAACGTGTGTAATATACAGTTTTAATTATCCCTACATAGATAATATTATTTTCAGTTTTGAATAGCAGACTCAGGCACAAAAAATAAATTAAAAGGAGCCTCAATTCTGGAAACGCAGGTTTATGATTTACGGGAACTCTTGCCATTTCAAATTCTTTGCCATTCCAAATTCTATAAAATGTTAAAGTAAAAATATATAAAACTATTATCCTTCCAGTGCTATTATTCCACTTATATTTTATGGGTGCGAAACATGGTCTCTTACTTTAAGGGAGGAAAGGAGATTACAAGTATTTGAGAATAAAGTTCTTAGGAAAATTTTTGGACCAAAGAGAGATGAACAGACAGGTGAATGGAGAAGACTACATAACAGTGAACTACATGGTCTTTATAGGAAGCAAGATATAATAAGAACAGTCAAGTCTCGTAGACTGCGATGGGCAGGACATGTTGCACGTATGGGGAATGAAAGACTTGCATGGAGGCTTCTTGTAGGAAAGCCAGAAGGAAAACGCCCAGTTGATAGACCAAGAATGAGGTGGGAGAATAACATTAACTATGATTTGAGAGAAGTAGATTATACAGGGAATGATTGGAAAGCATTAGCTCAGGATAGGGATGTATGGAGAGCTTATGTCCGTGCGGCCATGAACCTACAGGCTCAATAGTGCCAGTGAGTAAGTAAGTAAGTATTATCCTTCCAGTTATGGATGCGAAACACGGTCTCTTACTCTAAGGGAAGAAGAAAAAATACAAATGTATGAGAATAAAGCCCTTATGAAAATGTTTGGATGCAAGACTAATACAGTAAAACTTGATCAAAGCGGAATCGTTTGGGAAATTTTTTTTTCCACATTAGACAAAATTCCGCATTATAAAAACTAAAACTGTTAATGATCTTAGATTATAGAGTACCGTAGATGTCTTCTTACGTACATTGGCTTAATTGTAGTTCCGCTGCCGTTGGAAAATGAAGTAGGCTATATTATGTATGAGCGACTTCTACGGTAACGCGAGGGGAAAAAAAATATCCCGTTTCGTCAGCGTTAAAATGTCCCTTACGCGTATCCTGAAATTGAAGTATTGCAGTTACGGTTTCCGCTCACTAACTACACTTTCATCCACATCTTTTGATTCTCCGCAAATTTCATTCCACACTACATTGTGTCATCTTTTAAAACTGTCCTAACAACCTGAAGAAGCCTTGAAATCATTATTACCTAAGGATTTAGCAGCAGCTAGAATTTTGGAGATTTATCTTCAATCACTTTCACTTTTTCGTTTAATGACAGTCATACATAATTTTAGCCATCTTTATTCCGTAAATTCAGAACGCTACCTGTGAAAGATCGGTCTCAGAACTTCATCATCATCTGCATTCATGGATTAGGTCTGTTGACCCGTTCCGACTTCAGCCCATCTCTTTCTAGGTTTGCCTACATCTCGGGTGCCTTTAGGTTTGTATTTTGTTATTTGTTTTGGATATCTATCTTCATTCATCCTGTCTATGTGTTGCTTCCATTTTTGTCTATATGTATCTATTTTATCAGTTATTGCAAATATTTCAAGTTCCTGTCTTATTTCTGTGTTCTTGATTCTGTCTTCCTTAGTGCACCCTTTAACAGATCTCAAAAATTTCATTTCTGCCGCTGTTATCCTACTTAGATCTTGTTTTTTATGTATCCAGGCTTCTGATACATAGAGCAGTACCGGTACTGCCAACGTTTTATAAAATTTCAATTGGGTCTCTCTTGTTGTTTTGTTATTTAGTGATCGTTTTATCGTACCACATATTCCCTGAAATTTTGCTATTTTATTATTTATATCATTATCATAATTAAATGAAATGTCACATCCTAGATAATTGAGATCGTTCACCTGTTCTATGATTTTGTTTCCTATTACTATTTTCGATCTGATTTGATTTTTCCCTTGGAATGCTATTACCTTAGTTTTTTCTATGGATATTTTGAGATTATATTGTTCACATATATTATGTAGTTTAAAAATATTCCTTTGAAGTTCGTCTTCTGTATTTGCTATTATTACCTGGTCATCAGCGTATAATAATGTTTTCAAGTAGTGTGTTTTATCGATCTCAGAATTTAAACTAATATTTAAGATTTTACAATGCAATGGTTATTTGGTACAAAGAAAATTTCAGGTACAGGTAGAATCTCTATTTCACCGGCGGCATGAACCATTCCTTATGTTTTTTTTTCTTTTTTGGCTTAAATGGAATTAATTGAAGTGGAAATGAATTTATTTCTGTCTGTCTTTCCGCTTTGTAAAAGCTTTTTTTCACGAATTGTGTAGAAATATCCTTCCGTTACCGCGTTGGACAGATTCCGTTTTGTGCAAAATAAATACACGTAAAATTACTATTATTTCGCCGGGACCAATAAATTTGTTCACATTGGATAGATTTCCGCATTATTCACGTTCCGGATTAAACAAGTTTTACTGTAATAGCAAGAAGTGCGCACAAATGTGCATTAGAATTGGTCTCTGCTGTTCGCCAGCAACGATTTTGTTCTCTTTAAACAGACATTGAAATGGTATCTTGCACACGGTATATCACAGAGGTTACACACGCAGTCCATTGACGGACCATGACAGTTTGAAATTCAGCAGAGTTTGTGATGATATCCATGTACTGCCAGTCTTGTTACTGCGCTGGGTATCTTGTTGTTTGGTCCAGTCCAGTCTCGATTAATCATTGCAAGACTAATAACAGTGAGCTGGATGTTCTTTATGGGAAATAGGTGTAGGCCTATTAATATCAGTTGTCTCATAGACTAGATGGATAGGGCATGTGCCACGAATTGGAATGGAAGAGGAGCATGGAAACTTCTTGTAGTGAAACCAAAGAGAAATGCTCAGACTATTTATTATGCTCCTTGCCTCTGGTCCCGAGGATCGCGAGTTCAAATCCGGCTGGGGTCGATGGGTTTTTTAGGACGGAAAAATCCAAGGAGCAAGACCTGGCAGGGACTTTAAGCCGTGGGTCCAGAGTATGAAGATTTTCATGCTTGTAAAATATCCTTAAGCCTGAATAAAAAGGCCTCTAAGCTAAATGTACCGACCTCAACGCCCTAGCAATACCTTAGTTGCCTGTTAGATGTCCCATTGGGTCAGTGTGTTGACCGCATGCCATTAATAACATCTGTGAGAAAATAACTAAAAAATAAACATGAAATTGTTGTATTGTCACGGGTCCTTTACAAGTATACAAAGTTTCAAGTCGATCCAATTATTTTAAGTGGGTGAAAATCGCGTCGAAAGATTCAATTACATAGATATATAGATAGATAGATATATAGATAGATGGATAGATAGATAGATACAGGTCAAGCTAATATAAAGCGTTTAATAACTTGGTCTAGTAACTCCTAACAAAAATGGGCTACGCCATCATAGATAGATAGATAGATAGATAGATAGATAGATAGGATACATCAATAATGATGTGGAAGAATAACATTATCCATGATTTGAGGGAGGTTAATTATACATGGGATGATTGGAGAACATCACAGAGTACCAGAGAAGAAAGTAGGCAAGTTGCGCTTACATGCCACAGGCGGCGCTAGTGTAATACAACTAACGACACCTAAATTTTTTCGGTTCTTTTTTTGGTACTAATATGAAATTCAGCACCGCCTGGTGGTAAAATTATGAATTATAATTATATAACGCCATCTGGTGAATAATCATGGAATTTAACTTTTATAGGAATAAATAACGTATTAATTAATCTTAAATTGTGGAATTATGTATACCCAGTCTCTCAGACCTACAGATTTTCTTTAATTTTAACAGAAAGGAAGAATGGAAATAAATAAAACATGTTAATTTATTTTCGTTTATTAAAATTTTAAAACGTGCATTATGAGCTCTTTTAATAAATATGTACAATTTACCTACCCCCTTATTCTCACATACATATTTTATACAATATTTATTAAATAACCTTAGCCATGTCGTACATCTGTCCATTATAAAGTCACATTTTTAAAATGTTTATTAGAAATGGCTGTACACTAACATCACTCTTCCTAACCTAACAAATCTTAGAATTTTATCACTTCTAGTAGGTTTATCTTTGAAAATAGATTCACATTAAAAATGTAAACAAGCTTGATTTACGTTACTTACAAATTAGAGTAAAATAATCTAAGTTAAAAAAAAAATGACAAATTTTTTTACTTTCGATAATTTACATTACCGTCTACCTAGAACGAAATGATAGCAGTTTAAAATTTAAATTTTACAAAATGGCTTAACTTCCCATAATCCCGAGTGAACAAACCGTTAAACACTCGCCGTGGGCCTTGCTTTGGTTTTTATTTAGTTACATATTCTGACTAATACGAAACAAAGCGCTACCATTGTAGTTTGCTCATTGTAGTTCATCGTAAACGACCGAAATTTTTTAGATGTCACTGTACTCAGTTTCCCCTCTATTCGAAGTTTCTCTATGGGAGAACATTAGCTTAGGATAGGGATGTATGGAGAGCTTATGTCCGCGCGGCCATGAATCTCCGGGTTCGATATTGCCAGTGAGTTAGTTAGTTGCTAGCAAATTCATAATACTCAGTGGCATTATTAACACTTTAATACAATAGTTTGGTCAGAAAACAAGGATGGGTTATTATTTCTCAAAGCACGTGTACAGTGCTTAAGGTTAGCCATGCATGAATTATTGAGCGGGATTTAAATATAGCACGGACTTTGTAATTTCGACTCCTTGTCGAATGCGACCGATTTCTTATCAGCTGAGGAGGGTGGGAATAGGTAGACGTACCACTGAGTTCCACGATATATTATTGCTTGAAACCCCATAGCACGCCATACCACTTCAACACGGAATATTATAAACATTAGGGGTCCACATTGCTCTTAGCAGACTTCCAAAAGGTAGGATTTGGAATAGGACTTTTAGTTAAAGGATTGGTTTATGCCTCAACGTTGGAAGACGTGTGGAAAAAGGATTTTAATTACCGGGTTGATTTAGGGGCAATTGAGTAATTTGGGTCCTGCGGACTAGTCAAAGATGGGTCGGTAGGCAATGAGCTTTTTCAGCAGGTATAACGGAAGGGCTTATACAGGCAGATTGACGTTGATGAATTTAGTATATTACAATGCAAGGTTGGAAAGTGGTTTTTATAGAGGCGAGGAAAATGTTTAAAAACCGAGCGAAAGCGAGGTTTTTAATCTCCGAGATTCTGTAAAACGCTTCGCAAACGTGCGTTGTACATTATTGTTTGCTCGATCGTGTTTTCAAAATAATATTACAGTAGTAAAATAATAACATCTTTGTTGGAAATATTTTAGTTGATTATAAACAACTGACTAAAGTTAACAGTGTGGCCAATGTTTATTAGTTGAAACTACATGATGCCGTGAGACAATATTAGTGATAAAATGGCGGCAAGTGCGTATTTATTGTTTTATATTGTTTCAAATAAAGTTCAGTTCATTTAAAATGCAGCGATTTGTTTCGTATAATGTATATTAACACTACCTTTTGGACATATTTTTGTATATACATTGTACGAAATGTGGAAAGTAATGGGAAGCTACCGCACCTATAATTACCGAGTAAAGCTGCAGAGCATAGCATGAAAATGCTATGATAGCAGTGAAAGACCTGCCCTCGGGCAGAATTACTATTGAGTGGAATGCAATAGTACATAGTATACACAGAGGGCAGTGGGTTTACTTACCAAATGTGGTTTGTAATACGTAATATTCCATCCATCCATAGTAATTCTGCCGAGGGCAGATCTTTCACTGCAATCAAGGAAATTTAATGCTATGCTTTGCAGCTTTACTAGGGAATTATAGGTGTGGTAGCTTCCCGTTACTTTCCACACGGGTGAAGGATAATGATAAGGATGATGATGATGGCCGGATGATTTTCGGGGATCGTTGTGCCGTAAGCTTCCTGACATTTGTCTTACAGGTGAGGAAAAAACCCGAAAAGAACCTCACCTAGGAGCCTGTCCCGAACGCGAATCGCTGCGTGACAAGGCAGTACGCAACCTCGAGACCACAGCGGTGGACTATGTAATATTACAGTAAACTTATTTAGTTTGGCAACCCCTAAATGTAGTTGAACTTTCAACGGTGGTCGCCATTGCTGTAAGTACGACAAAACGCACTATCGCGCAAAAAATAATTTATATCAAGAGAGATCATTTGTTTGGCTGTCGATCACCAATACACTTCACATAAATGCACTTCTGGGTTCGTGTCTAATTGCGATTCAACGCGTTAGTGGTACATTAAACGCAACTATCATTATTCACGTCGGGAATACTATGATTCATTAGCTCGAGTCCCGAGTTCGCGGTATTTCTAATGATTATTTTCAACAATGTTACAAGTATCTAATATTCTAAGTCGGATGATTGATTACTTCTTCTTCTTCTTCTTCCTTCCAAGTATTATGCCAAGGCCTGTTACGATCCTATAGAAAATTTTCCCTCCAGCGTTTCATAGGACGGCCCAGTGATCTTCGTCCTCTTGGTATATAATTATAAACAGCTTTGGGGATCCGATTTGAAGTCATTCTTTCAAGACGGTGTTTCCAATTTAGTTGGCACTGTTTAATATATTCCAAAATTGCACTCTTTTAACTTTACTATCTGACCTCTCTTGGTTAACTCTTGTTTTTTTTCGACCCCGACGCTATTAAGGCATCCGAGGGCTAGGGAGTCTTTCCTTTCTTCCATTTCTTCTTTCCTTTATTTTCTTTTCTTCTCCAGAAAAGCCTGACCAGAGGCTATAAGATGGCAGCCCCATCACTGGTCTTGCCTTCCTTTGGCCAGCAACCAATCGAAGGGACTATTATTATGATTTCAAGTCTTATACGAGAATTTCCCGGAAGGATCAAACTAATGATTGATTACTAACTGAGAAAAAATGGCAAACGTGCTACAAATTCTAAATTCAATCGTTGCTCTTAGGATCAATTTCACCAACAGAGGAAACTGTATTACGCTAGTTTTCCCCGTGTATAATGCATAGCTTAAATTGGCGTAATACAGTTACCTCTGTTGGTGAAACCGACCCTTAGAGAATTTCTTTTAACTTAGATTCTCCCGCTATAATGAGACTGTACATGTAAAAAAAATCTAACGCACTCGCGATGGTCTCCCCGACTTGTGTTTCTGCTTGATGGGTTCGATTTTTAGGACACCTCGGTTTCCACACCACTATCACTTCAATCCTGATCAAACACTCATCCTAATTTTTGTTAAACCCATTTGTATTGGTTTACAAACATCTGGAGCTGGATAAGGAGTGCGTTTTACATGTTTTTGATCATGACGCATTCCTCCCATTTTCTAGCTACAATGTTACCATTATGATCAAAACTCATAATAGACAACAAATCTCTGAAACAAGTAACACATTTTAATTATTTGAGTTGTAATTTTACTATAAACACAAAAAACTAAAAGATACATAAATTTGAAATTGTCGAAATTTCAAATGATATGCGGAACTATACATAAACCATTAAAGAACAAAAGAAGAAGAGATACTAGACTTAAGTTTTACAAAACATTGGCAGTTCGTGCATTACTTTATAGGAGTGAAATTTGGGTAATGACCAAAACATTACAAACTAGAATACAAAGCGTAGAAATGAACTTCCTTAGAAGAACAAAAGGCTGCATAAGATTGGATCGGATAAAGAATGAAGATATAAGAACAGAGTTAAATATATATCCATTGAATGATAAAATCAAGGAATATAGATATAAATTCTTGACATGTAGAAAGAATGAATGTAACAGGATTACCAAAATCAGCATTCAATTACAAGCCAAGAGGTTGAAGGAATGTAGGAAGGCCAGTGAAAAGATGGACAGAACAACTGTGAGGCAGAACAGGGAACTTGTCTAGCCCGTGAAGTGAAGAAGAAGAAGAAGAAGATGTTACCATTTAGTATATTCATTAGGCATTAGGTTTTTCCTTGGGTAATAAATTATTCCTAAGCGTGACAATCGTAATTGAGATGCGGCTAGTAACATCCACGAACTGTTGATTTTGGGTGACCTGATGAAATCCCGATCATACATTTTTAGAGGCATCCTTATTCTCTGCAGTTAGTGTTTAAGTCTTTATACTCTGTTCCTGGTGAATGGGACATATTGGTAATCTCGCCAGTCAATGTTTTCGCAAATCTTACTAGCTGTTATAAACGTGCTTTACCTGTCCGTCCGAACAATACCGAAAGTTCACAGAGGTTGACAACTTCCGCTTATTATCTAGTAGCGATAAAATAGTCATAATAAGTAATGCCACGAGTGATTTCCAATTTATCTAGAGGATTTGGAAATCAAGAGTAGCATTTGTTAGGACTATTTAACGAATAAAATTAGGCTGTTTACTCACAAATCATTATTTAACTATAGTTATTTTAAAATATTTATATATTTAATGTAAACGGCGATGTTTGAAAACAAATTATAGATGTTCGGTTGTGTTTCATTTGTTCATCACTGCAACTTGATCGTACTATTTATTGCTAAATAGAATCGCAATATTGTAAGAATGCACCCTAGTGGAGAAAAAATGAAACAAGGAGGAGCTTCCTTTATTTTTGTAATCAAAATTCGATAATTATCGAGGTGAAACATGACTGTGATTGGTTGTAAAACAAAATTCATTGAAACGTGATTGGTCATTGACTCCCATTTAGGACATGAAGTAAAGAGTCATTGGTTTGAAGTTCTCCATACTTAGCCTACTGATAGAGTATTATTAGCGCCATCGTTAAATAGCTTTCAATTAGCTGAGTATTTTGAATACAAACTTGGCATATCTATGAGTGCTATGTCAGTGTCACCATTTATAGGCCTATATCAAAATAATAATTCATAATAACAGCAACCATTTACTTAGGAGACAAAATAAAAGATTGGAGATGGGAAGTCTTGCTACAGATTAACCCTTAAATTGGCAATGTATTCTGTAAGATACAATGATTTATTTAATGTTGTTTATAAAACAATGGAAAAACAAACGTATAGAAATCATTTAAATTTGTGTAAAATTACGCAGTAATATACAATAATACTTTCATTTTTACATATGGTAATATTGTTTTCTCTGTGGTCCGAAACATTTAATTAAGTGACACGAGAACTTTCTTCGCCAATTTAAAAGATAAATAAAAAATCCTCCAAACAGAATTTATCTTTAGCGTTCAACAGAAGGATGCTGCTTCCTTCAGTCATAATGCTAAAAAATCATAGCTAAATTGTCACAGAATTGGGAGACATATTGATTTGATACGGAAAGCAATAATCACAGGTGTAGTTCATCATCTGGCATCAAAATTGACAGATTCAAAAAACATACGACGTTTAAAATACAGCAAAAAAAATCATACTTTTCGTTCAATTGACTTCGTTTTGTTGACTATTTAACTCATGCCCCAAATGAAAGTCAATGACCAATCAAGTTTCCATGAATTCTGTTTTTCAACCAATGGCAGTCGTGTTTCACCTCGCTCTTTATCTGTTTCTCTTTATCAGCTCCTGCTTTTGTGATAAAGAAAGCTCCTCCTTTTTAATATTCTGAACTGCTCAGAGCATTATTTTCTCCAATAAATACATTGAATATAGCAAATAATGAACAGATTCCTTAATTTTACTGAGTTGTTTACTAAAAATATAAATTAATAATCTATAATGTTGATTAAAATATACAGTATGATGTATTTCATTATTTCTCCACTAGGGTGCATTCTTACAGTATTGCGATTCTACTTGGTAATAATTAATATGATCAAGTTGCAGTGAATATATATAACCTCACATTTCTAATTTTTTTCAAACATCGCCGTTTAGATTAAAATTTAAAATACCGGTAACTATATTTAAATAATGACTTTTGAGTAAAGAGCTTAATTTTATCCGTTAAACAATCCTAATAAATGACACTCTTGATTTCCAAATCCTCTAGATAAATTGAAAATAACTCCTGGAATTACTTATGATAAAGAGTAGAGGTCCGGGGCACGCCGTAGCGTAGTGGTTAAGGCACTGCGCTACAAGCCGGAAAGTCGAGGCTTCGAATCCCAGTGGCGTCAGGATTTTTAAACTGACCCAAACCTTCTGGCGGCACTATGACCCTGGGGTCAACTGAGCCTGTAACGGAAATGAGTACCAGACGCTTGTTCTGGGGGTAAAGACGGCCGTCACGCAGGTCTGACAATCCTGCTGACATCAAGTGCCGATTGTCCAGAAAAGTGGGAGCCCTAACCTCCCACTACCCGAAGGGCCTCCCGAGGCCTGTAGTGGGATACCTTAAAAAAAAGAGCACTTTTTCTACCATACTTGGTGTTAGGTTTCAGCTGATGCACTGAATTATGATATAATTTATGTACAAATAATAATATCAGCTATTTTTTAAACACATATGAGGATTGTGAAAGTAACTCTAGTGTCTACAGATTGATTGCATTTTCCTTAGTTATCGCTATCACCAGGCCTAGCAGATTCTATCCCAAAACAAACGCTATACGTTATGTACAGTGTGGAGTATAGAGAGAGTATCGTCTTCTTCTTCTTTTTCTTCCTTTCATGTGATATACCTAGTGGTCTGTTACGGTCTCAATCCAACGTTTGAAGGGTCTGCCCAAAGATCTCTTGCCTGGTGGCTGGTAATTTAAGATCTGACGTGGTATTCTTGTTCTGCTCATTCTTCGTACGTGAGATTTCCAGTTGTTTCTGTATTTTTGTACATATTCCATGACTGATTCTGTGTGTAATTCTTTGAGAATCTCAGAATTCCATTTATGGTCTGTCCTTGAATAGCCCGCAGTACGTCTCATAAATTTCATTTCTGCCACAGTTAGTCTTTGTTCATTTACACTGCGATTTGTCCAGGCCTCACTCCCGTAACATAATATGGGTCTGGCCAGTATCACTATAAAAGTGTGTAATGCGTTCAGAGAGCAACATTCATTTCAGTTCTGATACACGCATTACAGTTATTGGTGGACTTCTAGAGTGTAGATACTTTTGTTTATATTAATAGATTCCGGGCTATGAGACGTGGTCTATAACTGGTGTTTCTTCCAGACGTTTCTCTCTCACCTGCGGAGGGCATCTTCAGTGTCGAGTGCTTCTAGGTGATGTCTTGTCGTAGACTCGACTGTATCTTCACAGTCTACGACAAGTGAACACCACCTGGAAGCACTCGCCACTGAAGATGCCCTCCGCAGGTGAGGGAGAAACATCTGGAAGAAACACCAGTTATAGACCACGTCACATAGCCCGGAATCTATTAATATTATGATTACCGGCCATGAAAGCCTGCATTCCACTTTTGTTTATGTCTGTTTCTCTTTGTTTGCTAGCATAGACAAAGTTGCATAGTGTTTTATTTAATTTATTGTACAATTGTAATAGTCTGCTCTATTATACAATTTTTGCAGCACCTCGTCTTGACGTTGTATTCCTTTTGTTCCCGTCCCTCGTCCATGCAAGTGATGTTTACATCTTATCAGTAGCGAGGTCGCCTACTGTTGAAGGGTTCCGTGTAGGGTCGGCTAGACCTGGATATCACAATATCATATTTATTGAAGTTATATACAAACTTTAATATTTTATAGATGTCCACCGCTGTGGTCTCGGGGTAGCGTGCTGCCTTGTCACCCAGCGAGCCCGGGTTCGATCCCCCGGTCGGGACAATTTTTTCTGGGTGAGGTTTTTATCAGGGTTTTTCCTTACCTGTAAGACAAATGTCAGGAAAACTTTAAGGCCCAAACGGTCCCCGAAATCATATGGTCATCGCATTCATCATCATTCACATTCATCTTACGTTAAGTTTAGGATTATAGGGACTCTCCTGGCGCACCACTATCATCATTCATCATATCATCGGGGCAACGTAACCCTGCCTTCCAGGCGCCCCAACCTCAGAAGTGGGTTACAAGTACGCCATGGCAGGAGGGAAAACAGGAATGTCGGAATACAAACCTGGGGCATTTGAAAAATATATATATATATATATATATTGTAGATTATAATTGTACTATAGTTAGTGCGACGGCTAAAGGCATGTCGAGGCGGGCTATGTTCAAGTTCTTTCTTCAAGAAAGAACCGCTTTAATGGATTTTCTTCACGTTTTTTCTGTAAATGGTAAAAAAATCATTGAAATGGTTATTTCCTGAAGAAACAACTTCAACATAGCCCACCTTCATATGCCTTTAATTGTGGCACTCATTACAGTATATTTTGATTGTGCCATGTGTTTTAGGGGACCCCGTAGAGTAGTTGGTTAAGACAATACGCTAGAAGTTGCAGATTTGCGCGTTCGAATCCCGATGGAATCAGAATTTTTAAATTTTCTGGCAGCTCCATGGTCCTGGGGTCGAATCAGGCTCTAACGGAAATAACTAGATTTATGTTCTGGCCGTCATGTAGGGCTGATAACCCTGCTAACATCTCGTGTCAATTGCCAAAGAAAGGTGGGGGAGCCTTTAATCAGCTATTACTCTAAGGGATTCAAGGCCTGAAGTGGGAACACATTATATTTATGTAATACTTTTAGTGCACTTTTTAATCCTCAACTCGTACAGAGCCGGGTCGTGGGACGAGATGCGATGAAGTCCTTTACAGTGGAGTTCTGTGAATAACAAGGATGTCGGTCGACAACGATTAACGCACTATCACAGGGACTGATAGAATAAATAAAACGAAATTAATGAGTTTACTATGTAGAAAATAGTGGAATGAAATATGTTGCAAGAGAAAACGGGAGAAACCTCGCCAGTCTCCGTTTCGTCTATTGTGAAACACACTTGGAACGACAGAAACGCGGACTCGAGACCCCAGCCGTGAGAGGCGAACATCAAACCACTTGCGCCATGGATCCGCCTTCATACTATACCACAGGTTTTAATTTGTTATCTTTAAAATCTAGGGACCAAATTTATGCTTATAAGACTATGAGAATGGACAAAAATGTAGCAATTTAATGTATCATTTGTGGCTGTTTATATTAGGATGTTCATAAATTCCTATTGCAAACTTCTATAAAGCCTACTGCTAAGGATCCTTGCCCCAACCCCTCAAGTTGCCTGCGCAAACTTTGTAGGCCATGTTTCAACTAAGGTAGAACAGCTTCTAGCAGACCCTTAATCGTTGAAGATACTTTTTTTTTTTTGGTGGGGCTTAAATTGTAACCTTTTATTATGCCCATCTGTCATAAAAATATTCTACAAAATATGTAGAACTTTTTTTTTCACAGTTTGATAAAATGTAAAAATAGGTGTCTCACAAGGGAGCTGTGAATCATTTCATGTCGAACCTACCTTGAAATTTCTCCCAGAGAAGCGTTGCGATATACAAAGGCCGTATAAAAAATCTGTCGTTTTTAACTGTAAGGTACGGAAATCGAAGACAGGATCCAGGGAAGCAGCCCACTGTACGGAGGAGCAGATGTACATCCCTGCATGAGTTAAGCACAGTGGAGTGAGACGGGACGCGGGGTGGACGGGGGGGTAGTGAGGGTTTTCCAATCTGTCAATACACAAGTTGTATTACTTCCCTAGAGTTCAAATGAGATATTTGGCACTTGATTTTGGTATCTTGCAGTTAAAAATGGCTGAGATTTTTTTGGACACGGCCTTTGTGCATCACAACGTTTCTGTGAAAGAAATTAAAAGGTAGATTTCGACCTACAGTGGTTGACAGTTCCCTTGTGAGTAATAATGGTCCCACGGCAAATCCTCAAAATTATTTTTGTTCCTCAAGAGTTGCTCTACAACCCGTTTATAATTAAACGTCTGTTAAGTTCAATTAAAGGGCATTTGCCCTTACTTTGTTGTCCAAGGTCATATACTTCTCATCCCAACAACTATTTGTTCCTTTTAGTAGCCCACAGGTTACTTGTTCCCTATTTGTTGGCAACTGACACTGTTACTTACTTAATACTTAATACATGCTTTCCACTTTACCAGTTTGCCTTTGATTCCTGCTTTCCAGAGATTCCTATCTTCCCATTGTCCATCTTCCATACCCCTCTTCATCATGGCATCATATATTCCCTCAATTACATGCTCTTCTACTTCTCCCCCTCTTCCTTCTGCCTGGTACCATCCAATCCAACACCAGTTTACGCCACTGCTCTTCCAACATCCGTTGAACATGTCCATACCACTGTAGAGCTCTCGTTGTTATCCATTTCTTGTCTGATATATGTATTTCGAATATGCTGTAGCCTGGATATTCTCATACTTCTCCGTAATCCATCCATTTCTGTCGCCAAGATTCTTTTCTGCATCCTTTCATTTATTGTCCAGCTTTCTATTATTTCTATTATTGTCTGTATAATCTCTTTTTTTGTTTTTCTGGTCAAATTTCTATTCCATAAAAGACCATTCAGGGAACTAATCGCCTTCCTTGCACAATTTACTCTGTTAATAATATATCGTTTTCACAAGTACCAGATTTATCTATTATAGATCCAAGATATTTAAATTCTTCAACACGTTTAATTATCATGTAGCTGATGCATTCCATTTTACAAGACATTGCTTGTAACCATATTAGCTCAGAGCTGTTTTGACAGTTCAATGAAAGCCAGAATGTGAATTATCTCTTTCTGCATATCCTTGAACGGTTAAATAAAGACCAAATGCCTATAAATGCGTCATAAACGCCTCTGAATATTGTGCTATTTATGTATGACGCTCCACCGGAGATGAAAAGCTGACATAGTAGAAGAACTTCTTGAGCACTGAAAAGCGATTTAGTGCCTTACTTTCCCCAAACAACCCTTGCCCTTCGGCAGCGCATCAGACTGAAATAGCCCGATTTTTAAAAAAATATCTTTAGGTGTTTAATTGTTCTTTACGTACTTTTGATTTGTGAGGGTTGTAGAGCAATCCTTCAAGAACAAAAAGCAGTTGTTGTGAGTCTATTATTGGCCATACGCATTATCATATTACTGAGACATATGATTTCACAATTTAGTGAATTGTACACAAAGTTACAGATATTTTTGAACAATATTTTCACGATAGAAAGGCGTCATAAACGGTTATAATTTAAATTCTGAAAAAGTATCTATAATGATTACCGACCTGGTAATAGGCCCTGCAATTATGAAAAATTACACTTTTTCGTCGTTTTTAATTTTTATTTAATTAAATGGAAATAAAACATGTTTATGTGATTTTCATATTTATTAAGATACAATTTAGTTACGGCTGTTTCGGTACTTTGTACGTTCTTCAGACATGTTAGCAAATTAATGAATTTTGTTATTATAGTATATAAATGTAACTATGCAACAATTTTTTTTTTTTTGGAATCTCTATTATAAATTTAAAAGAGGCGATTCATTCAAATCTAGTTGGGAATCTAACAGCTTATTACAAATTTTCAATTTATTTATTTCCTCAACTTCTAAAAGGTCCAACTTCTTTCCTTTGTCACAAACATGTAAAATTTTAAAATTTGGATCAAAACAAAAATATTTTGGTAACAAGTTATGATTCGGTTTTATCTGTTCAGGGCTCTTTTTTTTATTTGTTGAGCATTATAACGTGTTATTCCTAGTTTTTCCAAATTAATTTTTCTTCATAGCTAAAAAAAAACATATTTAGGCACCTGCATGATTTTTTTTTGCACCTACATGCCCCGGACCGATTTCTTTCCATTGAATTCCTACCATTTTTGTACTAATTATTTAATTGGAAATTGTCTTTACAATATTCCAATTACATTGGCCTATTAAGCATTGAAATATCCCGCGTCTGCGGGGATAAATCGATATTAATTTAATGATTTAAGTGACACAATTAATTACATTTACACAGTCCAATATTAAGACATTTCATGACAATGCCCAATGTCAAGGGAAAAAGATCAATTTGTCAGAATAAGATGGAGCGAATGTATTTGAACATCATTCGCAGGTTTAATGTGAGCAACGAACTTGGTGGTCGCCACATAGAAATGCCCTTGTAGTGGATAAGTACTAACCATAATCTTAAGTACAGTAGGGAACATCAGTTAGTTTTCATAAGTAATGCCACGAGTGATTTCTAAATTATCTATAAATTTACGACTCATGAAGTCAGGAGTGAATTTATCTAGAGAATTTGAAAATCAAGAGTGGCATTTGTTAGGACTATTTAACGAATAAAATTAAGCTGTTTACTCACAAATCATTATTTAAATATCGTTATTTTAAAATATGTATATATTTAATGTAAACGGCGATGTTTGAAAACAAATGAGAAATGTTTATGTTTCACTTCTTCATCACTGCAACCAGATCATATTATTTATTGTCAAAGGATCGCAATATTGTAAGAATGCACCCTAGTGTAGAGAAACAAAAAAGGATACATAAAACTGTGTATTAATTAATTTCTGATGTCCTATGATGTAAATATGTCAATTATATTTTTCTGGAACGTTAATTCCTGGGAAATAATACATTTAAGAAAGTGCAAACAGTGGTTCCTTTTTTCTGTGGTATAATCAATTGCTACAAATGTTTTATATTATATTCCGCAAGCACTATCTGTTTACATTCGTGCTATATATATCTTCGGGGTTTTTTTACAGCTGCTGCCGTCTTCCCGTGCCAAATCTCCAAAGCCTACTGTCTTGAGCATCTTCGATGCTTAGCCCTCTAGCTTGCATTACTGTCTTCATGTTTTCCTTCCATGTTAACCTTGGTCTCCCTCTTTTCTTCTTTCTGTTCGGATGCCATTCATATAGTTGCTTCGGCCATCGCTCATCTTCCATTCTTAAAACATGTCCTAACCATTTAAATTCCTTCTCCTCAATTATTTCCATTATTCTTTCTTCTGCTTCCATTATGTTTCTAATTTCCTTATTTGTGACATGTTCTAATTTAGACTTTATGGCACTTCTGCGTAAATATATATATATATATATATATACAATCTGGTACCCGTATTTCTTAGAGAGTCAGTCACTGCAAAAGAATGTTCTGGCCTATTCAGAATGTTAAAAATGATGAGCTTTCTTTAATATGATAAACTTATTTGATAAATTCCAGGCGAAACACGACTGTGATTGGTTATAAACCAAAATTGATTGGAATGCGATTGGTCATTGACTCCCATTTGGCTCATGAGTTGAATAGTCGTATAAACAATTATTCTAACAGTGAAGAAGTGAAATTTCTTTATTTTCCCCTTGGCATTGGACATTCTCACGAAATAAGCGAATGATGGATTGTATAAATGTAATTATTTGAATCATAAATCATTAAATTACTACTGATTTTTCATAAGTAATGCCACGAGTGATTTCCAAATTATCGATAAATTCACGACTCACGAAGTGAGGAGTGAATTTATCTAGAGAATTTGGAAATCAAGAGTGGCATTTGTTAGGATTATTTAACGAATAAAATTAAGCTGTTTACTCACAAATCATTATTTAACTATAGTTATTTTAAAATATTTATATATTTAATGTAAACGGCGATGTTTGAAAACAAATGAGAAACGATAGGTA